>JAZGTJ010006057.1:0-25905 GCA_036877575.1 Botia almorhae | reverse complement strand
CTGTATATTTCTTACCACCGATAATATGGCACTGGTCATACTGGTCCCTGTCCCGCACATCCAGCAGAAGATAGGGGCAGTCGGGATAAGGGGACTCTATTGTGTTGGAGGGAGACACTGGAGACAGCCGATCGGTTTTCTGCCCGTTCTTGTCGAGGTCCATCTCTCCCACGCCACTGATGACACTACAAATAAACCCAGAGACTTTGGGTTACACTGAACCGGGACAGTCAGAACCGGCTCATTGTTATTTCCCCCACAGGGTCTCTGAGGATGGAGTCTGATTGCACCACTTCCAAACAGACCCAGTGGAGCTCGAGGCCATGAGAACGCACACTGACCAATGAGAGCTCTCGTAGGTGTACAATAGAGAAAATGTTAGACGGGGAGGATGGGTTAGATGCATGAAATGATAATGTGATCTGATTGGATGGATTTAAAAGACTTCTTTACAGTCACAGAAGCGGAATGTGTGTAACCACGGTGACTGGACTACCTCTGAAGGGTAGATCGAGGGGAAAACCCAGTGTCACCGGATTCTTCACTGTTAGCGTTCGGCGGCGGTACAAGCGTAGGCTGCGGTGAGCCGTCGTTCTGATCCGACAGATGATCGAGTCCCGGCAACAACTCGGAGGAAATTGAAACATCATCTGAAACCACAAACAAAACAACAACGAGCACAGACACTCAATCTGTCCATTTATGAAGCAGATATCAGATTTTCATCCAACCTCAGCGTAAGATGTATAACAAACATTAAAAGCAACATAAAAAAGAAATCAAAGTTTACCGTCTAATCTCGCCATTTCATCTTTTATGTTGTCATTTTGATCTGACACAGATGCAACCTGGATGACCTGAAGAAAACGAAGCATTTTTTATAAATGCAGAAATACAACACAAATCAAAGGTTTGGACACACCCACCTTTTATTATTATTACTTCCACATTTTAGATTAAAATGAACAAAACAGTAAAAAAGTATATAAGAATGGGCCTTTAAATACAAAAATTTTGGTTGGCTGTGTATGTTACAATAATCAACGTACTAATTGTACGTTAATAAATATATGCACACAAGAAAATATAAACCGTACATTTAATAAAAAGTCGTTCTTCGCTTACCAGTTGTGCAAATGTTGTGACTTTCAGCCTTTTAAAAAGCTCGTCCTTCCGATATCTGTAGTCTGAAAAAAAGAGATGAAATGTCAAACGATGAAGAGCCACGACACAAACACGGAGCGAAGAATTTCTCAAAGATCAAATTTAGTGCATTTTTCACCTGGATCCTGAGTGTTATCATTTCTCACTTCATCGTCATTTAAAGAAACATAATTTATATTCACTCCCATAATATCAAACTCCATCCTGACCAAGGCTAGACACTCTAAACTCGTCTTCAACGAGGCGAGTTCTGTTCCAGACTGAGGTCACTCTACCAGCAGCTCTTTATATTACCGGCAAGAACTTCAGAGTCCAGCCTCACCAACAAACCCACTGCAGGATGCCAGGTGACACCTCGAAGAGATTACGCGTCACAGCACCATCCCAGAGCAGCCTTACAGAGGAATTACTGTAATTACTGTATAATCACCATCTTCTGCTCACATACCCCAAAAAGGAACAAAGATATCTTATACCAGAGAAATCAAAAAGAACTTGAAACAAGATGACTGATGTGGACAAAGCAGCCTCTCTTATCGGTGGGAATAAGGAATTTCCTGTTCACAGCAAGTGTATTCGGAATCAAAATAGATCTTAAAACCATGTTATACAGTACGATCACATACAGTACGATCACATACAGTACGATCACATACAGTACGATCAGATACAGTACGATCATATACAGTACAATCATATACAGTACAATCATATACAGTACGATCATATACAGTATAAGTTAATATACTCACTTTTCCGTGACTCCTCCAGTCTCTCCATATATTTTGTCAGGCTGCATCCTAGCAGACAAACACGTTTAGTCTTCACAAACTTTGTCTATACGCAATGTTTTATTGGGGTTTTTTTTTACAAAAAGAGAGGGATACCTGTGTCAAGTCGTGTTTTAACATGTTGAAATTTGGGGTTCTGTGGAATCCGCTTCTTCAGATACTGAAAACGTACATGGTGTTATATCAAGAGAACATAATATAGATAAACGCAGGTTATGCGGTTAAGTGGCTCGTCATGATGAAGGTGGCGTAAATGACCGTCCTCTGTCTGTTTTTGTGCAATTGTTGTTTATTCCACCACACCAGAAAAACAGATGGCTCATTACAATGAGAACAGCACGAGAAACCAAACATTGTTGAGTTTAACGAGGCATCAGTGATCATGTCCACCACTAGAACACAACACGCTAGTATAACATCCGTCAGCTGACACAGATGGTTCGTTTATTTATTAGCAATACAATTAAATACAATACAACATGACGGCATCGAGATTAAAACAGTGTTGATGACCAGGTAGGTGATGGCAACGTAGCAACGCCGCCGGTGTCGGATTCCCTTTAAATCGCACGTCTCCCCCGACAAAGATCGTTCGGCGTAGCTTTGAATACGTTGTAAATCCCAAAACGTACACGTTACATGTTGGAGAAACTGGGAAAACTCACCTCTGAATCGCCAATACCCCGTTTCAGCGACATCTTTCAACAGCACGGCGGCTATCGTTAGCTTCCTAAATCAAACTCAAAGCGTCGCCTCCCAGAGCAACGCGTTCGCTGATTGGTCCGTTGATTTGTTTATCCAATCAGACGCGGTGTTTTTACAACGTTGACGTTGCGTCCTGGGATTTTACGGTTTGGGATCGTTGCTAAGCAACGACGTTGTTTCCAAGGCTGGTTTAGCCCACCTGTTGCACCTTTGTGGTGAGATAGGAAGCCGGTTTGGACGAATTGACGTATTTATTTGCTTCTGCAGCTGAAGTTTATCGTAATATTTTTTTTCGTAAGCGTTTTGCTTATTATATTTGGCTGTCGGAACACAGACAGAATAATCTTGTCAAGACACGACTGCAATTTTTATGATCTAATCCCAATACGTCTTCTTTTGCAGTTAGCGTGGTTCATTGTTCAGTTTCCATCGACCGTACTAATGCAAACGTTTATTTGTGTAAACCAGTCACTCGTAAGCGTCGCTGGATTCATCAACAGTTTTAACAGAGATGCATTTGCGTAAATATTTGTGGCCGGCGACGACCCGCTGCACGCTCGATGAATCGGGGTGTGATTTGTCTGGTCTGCGTAAAACGCGGCTGTTTTGACACACGGGAAGTGGCTCAATATGAAGGAGTTTAACTTGTTTACTTTTAAGAGCGAAATCAACTAGTCTCAGATGCAAGAGTTTTACCCAGATAATGGCTTCTGTAATGGTAAGAGGATATAGTATAGAGATTTTTAAGTGCAAAAGAAATTTAGTCGTTTTAGCTAAGTTTCGCTAAGTTTGTAGTGCCGAAGATTCTAGAAATCACTATTATTATAGAAATAATGCACATGTGTTCTTGGATTTGCTGTCGCATTAGTTCATTTCTGATTTGGATTATGGTTATTATGATTATGGCTATGGATTATGAAGTCAATTTTAATGAGTGATGCGTACATTTAGCAATCACGAATGAAATGTCCCATATTTTTGGACATGGTAACAGTTATTTAATGCTATTTTTGAAGTACCTTAGAGTATATGGTGATTATTTAGTACCGATTCAAATATGGTTATCCAATATGTCTGATTTGATTACGTGAAGGGTTATTTGTAACAGAAAGCATTAATGCTCAAAAATAATACGTTTTTGAAATGGTAATTTATTATGATTTTCTCTGTCTTTCATTCCAGGAGGATCCAAACCTTGAGAGAAATTTTAAAGGCCACAAAGACGCCGTTACGTGTGCTGACTTCAGTCCCAATAATAAACAGCTGGGTATGTCATTTCCTGTCTTGTCCTGTCCTGGATCCCAAAACATCCCCACCTAACCTCAACTTCCCTTTCAGCTACTGGTTCCTGTGACAAAAACCTTATGGTCTGGAACCTCACGCCTAAATCCCGGGCGTTCCGGTTCGTGGGCCACACGGATGTGATTACGGGGGTCAATTTTTCCCCTAGAGGTTCTTTGGTGGCATCTTCATCCAGAGACCAGACGGTTCGACTGTGGACACCAAACATGTAAGAACAGACGTCCCACCTTAAAACTTTAATTTCCAGTTTAATTTCCAGTGTTATTTATTTCTCTGTGTGCTTCCCAGAAAAGCCGAGTCAACGGTGTTCAAAGCTCACACGGCTAGCGTGCGAAGCGTTCATTTCTCCAGTGATGGACAAAGGCTGGTTACAGCCTCCGATGACAAGTCTGTGAAAGTATGGACCGTGGAACGAAAGAAATTCCTTTATTCTCTCAACCGACACACAAACTGGGTGCGCTGTGCGAGGTACGAGACAGTGTAATTGTTTGTAATACTGGGAGTTTTGGTACTTTTAAATATTGTTATTGCCAGACAAAGCTACTTTAAAGCTGCAATCTGTCATTTGTTTTGGTTAAAAATGAACGAATATGTTATAGAGCAAGTACATAACAGATCAGTTTGTAGCTTGTTCGTACAACAGCTGTCATCCACGCTTTGATAGTTACTCTGTAGTTACTTCAGTTACTCTGGCAGCAACTTGCAGTTTTATGTTTCGAACAGAGATGGCGATAGAGAGGCAAAAGTTATGCATTGCAGCTTTAAAAGTTGGTCATTTTTGGCAGACGTGTTTATATAAATAATGCAGAAAAGTGTGTTTAACAACAAGTGTCATTCCTGTCATTGCCGACGTGTCTGTTCCGGTCAGATTTTCACCGGACGGTCGTCTTGTGGCGTCATGTGGTGATGACAGGACCGTGCGCCTCTGGGATACGGCCGCACGTCAGTGCATTAACACTTTCACAGACTATGGCGGGTGAGAATGTATTTAGCGTTGTTTATCATTTAACTCTGAATTGATAAGTTTACTCATAAGATAGTTTGCTTGCGCTGTTAACACTGTTACTGAATTCATAGGTCAGCAACGTTTGTGGATTTTAACGCCAGTGGCACATGCATAGCATCATCAGGCGTGGACAACACGATCAAAATTTGGGATATTCGTACAAACAAGCTAATACAACATTACCGAGGTAACAGAATAAATACTAAGAGTGGTTTGTACCAAAATAATTGTGTATATTTTTTATACTGTATATACATTGTTATATATATATATATATATTATTGAGTCGTTGTTGTTTACTATTGTTTATTGGAACATTTAATTGAACAGAAGAATTTTGTGTTTATGTCTGCCTTTATTTGGCAGTTCACAGTGCGGGGGTCAATTGCTTTTCCTTCCACCCTTCGGGAAACTATCTGATCAGCGGATCCAGTGACAGCACATTGAAGATCTTGGATCTGCTGGAGGGAAGACTCATCTATACCCTCCACGGCCACAAGGTGTCGCCCTCTTATGTAGAATTGAATGAAAACTTAGCTTAAAAAAAGATCAATAATTAATAATCAACTCTTTAAGTAAAAGTCACGGCTGATTTTGTTCTGCTGTCAGGGTCCAGTGTTGACTGTAGCGTTTTCTCGAAAAGGAGATTTGTTTGCTTCAGGAGGTGCTGACTCGCAGGTAACAAAGATGTCATGTTTGTTTTGCTATGCGATCGCTGTCAGTTTATTGTGACGTATCTGAGATCACCTGGGTTTCAGGTCCTGATGTGGAAGACCAACTTTGATTCGCTGAACTACAGAGATCTGTTGAGCAGGCACAGCAGACGAGTCACTCCAGATCCTCCCCCACACCTGACAGACATCCACCCTCGATCACCTCACCGACACCACGCTCAGAACGGCACAGTAGAGGTCAGAGGTCACTGCAATGACATCACAATCTCCTCAGAGATAAACATAAACTGAAAATTTGTATGTGTGACATCAACACTGTGACATCGCCCTGAGAATTAGTAGCACATGCTACGCAGCTAACAGGAAACGTTTTCAGAACGTTGGCTGTTCTCTCAAAGTTATCAGGAAAAATCGTTTTGTAAACGTTGTATGACATATATATATATATATATAAAAAATGTTGTTCTTAAATTGTTAGAATTAAGAAAATTACAGAATTGAAAACAATACAGAATTAAGAAAACGTTTGAGGAACATTCTTATAGCCAAGCAATAATGTCAATACAACATTTTAAAGCTGGACTTTTGAACGGTTCTGGAACATTCAAAATAACACTTTTAACGTTTGTTACTTAATGGAAATGTTAGGAAAACGTTCTTACAACCTAAAGTTGTTAGCTGGGTGATACAGGCACTTATTGTCTCTCTTTGATGTAAATACTCTTTTTCAGATTAACCCCATCGTTGCTGATACTCAGTCTGGTGACCCTCAGGTTGTTGAAGTGGGACGGGTTCTGTTCTCCACAACGGTAAGGTCTGATCTTTCTGTTTAAGACCCAGAACTTCAGACTTCTTTGATTTGAGGGTGTTCTGAAAAAACAAGCTTGATGGATCATGCTAATGATTTTGACTTGGCAGAGAAAGAACGGGCTGTTTTTCTGTCTGAGGTTTGAATTTGTCTTTATGGTCAGGTTAGATGTTAAAATCTTGGGACTTTATAATGGATGGATGTTAGTTACACGGTAATGACACAGGTCAGCCTACAGTGTTTGCCTGACGTCATGTGTGTCAGAAGCAGGTAATCATGATAGACACTCCGGTAAGAACTTCCCGGAGACTTCCTGATCTAGCCACAAGGGGGCAATGTAGGACAGCTAACGTTGAACTATAGCGTTGAATTGCAGTTCTGTGAAACATTTTTTGTCATTTTTCTTACAGTTAATCACTGCATAATTCATCTAAAATATTTAGCCTTTCACCGCAGTTTTTTAATTAGCATGGGGTCCAAAATTCCTGGACTACATTGAATATCGGGCATGTCTTTTAGTTTAAATCTGCAAATAATTAATGTTTTATGATTTCGAAAAAAAAAAGAACTTCTTGAGGAATCTTTAAAAGAATTTAGAAAGAACTAAGAAATGTACCGGATAAATTCAGGTAAAGTCATTCAGTTTAGCTTAATATGCTGATATGTAATTTATACGAATTACATATCAATATCATATTATATGAAATCCAAAATGGTTCTGCTAATGGTCTCAGAGTTTTGGACCCTACGGTGTAATCATGTGATGTCTATACGTCATTAAACATTTTAAGATAGACACGAAAACAAATAAACCAATTTTCCGCATTCACTGTTTCATAAATGCAGTTGTGTGTGTGACAGCTGATCTCTGAGCTGTTCTCATTGACTGATCGCGATCTAGATTACAGGAATGTCCTCGTGTTTCCATGCAAACTGCTGCGCTTTTCCGCTTCGCAGGCAGATTGAGGAAATGCTGCGGGACCGCATGCATCGCTCGGTCCTCGTGTGTTTACAGGAAATCTGGTTCTCTGGCTCTCTCTCCTCTCTCGTTAAACGACGGCTCGGGTTCTGGCTGTGTGGAGCAGCCCAAGCGTGAAGACAAAAAACACACAGAACACACACACACACGCACGTGCCCAAAGCCGGGCTCTGATGTGACCTCACTCTGCCGCTGGAGCCATAGACTAATAATAGACTCATCCACACTGTGACTTTAGCTCGCTCTCTCCTTCTCTCTCACCTCCCCCCCTTTCATTTGTTCATGCGATCGGTTACACACTGTACTGCATAGAAAACACATGTCTGCAGCATACCTTGCTCCAAGTAGCAAAGTAATATCTCGCGCAGGTTTAAAACAACATGAGGACGGTCTGACAGGTGTTTAGTAACTCGTCACTTCAGATTTCTGCCCAATTTCTAAACATACATTTTAATTTTCACACACTGTCCCTTTAAGAAAAAGGGTTCCAGAGCCCTCTCCCGAATCTGACCTGCCTGCGGACATTTGCGGGGAAACCCTGCGATATCTGTCCCCCGAGCACCTCGCAGTGCCTCAGGGCCGAATTTCCTCTGAATTCTGCCTGCCTGCTTTGCGTGCGTGGGTGAGAGACAGGAGGAAGTGAAAGGCAGAGAGAAATATGACCCGTGGCGCCTTTTTGTGCACTGCTTCCTGCCATCACTTCCTCCTGACTGACTCTCTCTGGATCGCTTTCAGCAACTGTGTGTGTGTGTGTGTGTGTGTGTGTGTGTGTGTGTTTGTGTGTGTCTGTGTGAGACGCAGTGTTTCATTGGTGGAGCTCCTCAGCATCTCTTGTTGACTTCTTGGTGCATTAGACCTGAACGCTTCCATGCATGGAGAACATGAGCAAGGCTTCGAGGCATTCGAATGGTAGCAAAGAACCACGAAGCAGATGAAGCGATAGCACTTAAATCACAGACGAGTATTAGCTTGCGTCAGCACACCTCTGAGTCTGATGGTGTGCGCTCGTACGGTTAATAAAAATCGGTTTGATTGTTTGCAGCCAACAGCTTAACAAACTAACGTTGCCAAAACGTGATTGCAAATTCCATTAGCGTTGAAATACAAAATCCGTCTTTAAAAACACACGTTTTAGCGTTTTGTTGTTTATTTATGAGCGCTTTGTTGTTGTAGCATACAGATGTGCTAAATTAGCCGTATTTTAAGATTCGTGTAATGGTTTTGTTTTGGCCCACTGTTTCCATACATAAACAATGTCAAACGTTGTAAGTTAACATTAGACGATGTGAATGTTAAGGGGTCCTATTATAATATTTTTCAAAAAAACTAAACATTTTTTTTACCTTTTTTTACTTTTATTCTACACCACTGTTTTCATTCTCGTAAAAACGGGCTGTTGAATTCCTGGTTCTCTGAAGTCCCATCTTCAGAATTACACAGTGGGCTCGGATTAGTTAGCTGACCCAGTCTGTTGGCTAATTGGCTATCCTTTGTCTGGATATGTCAGATTCGACCCGGAGGAGTGGAGTTTATCCAAATTCTGAGGGTCATGACATCACAAACCCAAGAAGATAAGAGCTGTAGTTCCTTTCAGATTTTATTGTGTATCTTAAAAAACAAGTTCGATTAACGCTCAAACAGCAACGTTACGTGCTAAAATTGGCAGAAACATAATTGGATCCCTTTAAAATCAGTGGGATACTACACTCGAATTCGTGAGTGCTTGTTTGAGGGTCTTTATATCTGTGTGTTAGCAGGTGTTAAGTTGCTAAAGGTTGCTTGTAGGGCTGACAGACAGGAAGCTGCCAAAAGCTGCTTCCTGCGCAGTAAAGAGCAGGAGATTGGGTGGCTGCGAGGTGTGGATACCGGCTTGAAGGCCTGCCAGCAGCTCCAGTGACAAGAGTTGACATGACGGAAGTGCGCGCGCGGCTAAAGATAGAATAGCCCGGGGGAAGGTTCACTTTGAGAAAGAGCCTTACGGGGAGAGAGAGTGAATCGACATGCTAAACCCATCACACACTGATGCCAACAGGAAGTAGACCGATCCGAGTTGCATTTAGAGGAAAACATCCAATGTGTTTGCAGGTCAGCATGAATCCCCATGTCGTAAATAAAAAAAATGTACATTTGTTAAAATTAATGTCGTAGCATAAATAGCTAGACATTCAGTTATTATTGTCCAATAGGTCACGCGGCCTAAATAAACATCACAGGAAAAGCAAATTATTATCAGATTAAAGATTCAGAATAATGTGCATCAATGAAGTGTCGAACTACAATGAAACCAGAATCGTGAATCAGAATAAAGTAAATCGTTAGTTTTGATTCCACATTTGTGTGGTCTACCGGTAACTAGTCACTAGTGAAAGACTAGTAAAACAGACTAGTGAAACAGACTAGTGAAAGCTTCGCTTGACAATAGTGTGGACGGCGGATTTCTTTTTATATAATAATTTTGTTGTTTGATAGTTTGTTCAATACGTTTGCGATGAAACACAGATTCGCACCTACGATGATTTCACAGTGACAGCGTGTAAAGTGTGGAAAATCTGTGTTATGCTTATGTAACTAATATTTACAGCCAGCGTCCTCTTATCATAGCAATCGTCCTTTTGTTATGACAGTGGGTGGCATCGCCGTGATTCACACCTTTCCTGTTCCCTCCTAAAAGAGCGAACCCATCGAGAACATATAAAGAGTCAACGTGGTGTTTGGTCCGTCCCATAATCCATTGCGCTTTCCCAGCGACCTCAGACGGGAAGAGACAACGTACGCGTTTTACAATATTTGCCAGACAAACAGACGCTCGCGCATCAAAGAAGCAGGAACCAGGGCTGGTTTGTGACTTGTTCAGGCACCGGACACGCCCAGAACTCAGCGCGTCCGCCGCAGTGTTTTATCTGTAGATCGAAGTGTTTGCGTATGTCTGCCATTGTGCGTCTTCCTTTCTGTTTTTCCACTGAACACTGGCCCGCCCGACTCTGTACTTCTATCTGTGCGTCTGTGTCTTTCATCTGCCGTTTCATTGCTCTGTGTTTTATCTCCGTGGCTCCTCGCTCTTCCGACTTTTTCAGCAAAGGCTGTTGACCCTCTCCTAGAATAGAGGCGCTCCATCCGTCCAGTCACACTAGCACTTTGATGAAGGAAGTGAGATCAGCCATTACGCTAAAGCAGATGGTTCCCAAAACAGTCCAGACTTCATCTCAAGTACCTGTCAGGATGAAGGACCATCACGCCGAGGGTAAAGTTAAGAGAACCTTATCAGAATTTGGCTTAGGGTCTGTTTTTCTTCTCCCCCCCCTCTCTCTCTCTCTCTCTCTCTCTCTCTCTGTGTTTTCTCAAGGGTATATGGTGGTTCAGAGGGGCATAGCTTAAAATACACTGACAGATAGTTGACATTGATTCTAAAAATAGTGAGCCTGGACTATTACAGGTAACAGGGACACCTCAAAGACAAACCCTCTCCTGTACTGCACTGGGCTGTCCATCTTCTTTAAAGGCAGGGTAGCAGATCTTTTCCAGAAACATTTGTTGTTATGCTGGTGGAACGCGTCTTCACTTCCCAATTGTTGTCACTAAGTGGTGTAAATATACGTATATCTTTATATATCTTTGGAGGCGTGGCTTTGGCGATTACTCTGAACAGAGGGTGGTATCTTGGGCTTTAATTCTACACCATATGTTCAGTTATAGATGCTATTCTACAAAATTACAAATTAGCTTTCTAGACCTTTGAAGAGGATGCTAAAATGCACACATACTGTATTGTCACTTTTACAGAGACCCACCACAATAAAAAACACTCGATCCTTTTGAAGTTCTATTAAGAGGAGCACTTATCCAGTGAAATGTTTGCTTGTGTACGTATTTTTAACAGCAGAGTTGCGGCCCTCGCAGGGTAGCAATATAGCTGTAAAAAACATGCCAATTAATAACACAGGGTCATCCCTCCGTGACCCCACGCTTTCATTGAGAGGGACGGCATGCACCGGTTCGTGATTTATTTTTCTCGCTTTTGATGCGCCGTTTTTCTGTCGCTTCCCTCTTCACCTGTACGAGTTATTTTTAACGTCGCTCAAACGGAGAGTGGAAGGGCCTCTGTGAACTGCGTAGGATGAGCTATCAAAACATAACTTTTCACTGATGGAAAAAATTAGCAAAAACAACAAACAAAAATCAGCCCACGCGTAGTCTTTGTGAATTGGTTTCATCCGAGGTATTTTTAGTTGCTGAAGAGGTGAGTTGGGCTGGGTTTGTTTGAAGAGTCCCGGCTTAACCAAAACACAAAAATGGTAAAATGTTTAGACTGATAGAGAAGACACTTTTCTCCTGGCACATGCGTCTAACGTGAACGAGGGTAAGAAAACAAACATACTTCCTCTGAAGCTGGAGTACAGGAGGGTCGTGCGCTCCGGAGGTACTGCTGAAATTCAATGCTAGTTAGGGTTAGAGGGTAAGTTACACCCCAGCCCACCTGTTTGGAAGTTATTCATTTCTGTTCCTGCACCATTTCTATCTCTCTCTCGTCTCTCTTGTTTCATTCCCTCCATCTCTTCTCATTTCCAGCCTTCCCTGAACCTCTTTCATTTTGTCAGGTGTCTATCAAACCCTGTGTGACTTACATTGTTCTGTGATATGCAGAAAGAGTTATTTATAATAGTGCGCGTAAGCTCTTCTTCATACGGGAAACGCAAATGGTGACAACAGCTGTTAATCAAGATGATTAGATGAATAACTATATTAATTGTCCTCATACAAAACATTTGAAGACTCGGTAAACCCAGCGTACGAGTTATTTGGACTTTATGTTGTTTATTGTACTTTTTGGAGCTGGTCACCATCCAGCAACACAAGCATCTACGTTATTGTTCCACAAACAAAACAAAAAAAAAGAGTCACACAGGTACGGAACGACACGAGATATTGAGCGAATTGTGAATGAACTGTCTCTTTAATTTTAACCCTTTAGTTTCTCACCCAGTTTCTCCTGAGGTCTTATCCCGTCCCTCCCCTCATCACCCCACCATTTCCCACCCTGTGTTCTTTTACTCCTCAGCACAAACACCACACGCACGCCGACAGCACCACTGTTGCCTGTTTGGCGTCAGCTGGCCCCAGCGGCTTACAATGAAACTCGTGGGGAATGTCCGTGACCCTTTGAACCTCATACCCCCGCATCCCACTCTGCACGTCGCCCCCCTTCCTCCTCACGCATGAGCCCCACCGCCCACCTTCAGCCAGCAACGGCTGTCAGGCGCCTGAACGACGACCTCTCCGGGCTTTACCGGCTTAACCCTGCGCTAGTCCCTTCATTCTTCTTCGCCTCTGGGAAACGTATTAGCATTACTCATTCTGTTTCCTCGAACCCACTCCCTTGAAGATGAAGGGCTAAAGTGAGAATGGGGGATTTGACAGGAACTTAGAATGGAGGCATGGCCCAGCTAAAGTGCACTTAACTGCAAAGCTCCACATTCCTCACCTGGTCTCCTCGTGCGAACGCGAACGGTCGGCCGCGCAGTTCTGCGTCCATCTTCAACGCTCTGCAAATAATGCGGCCCTTATCTGAGTGCATTAATCTGCTAACCCCTTAAACACATTTAAATACATTGAAGCGTTTTTACGTTTTCTCAAGTCTGTAATAATTATTAAGGCACTTTATACAAAGTGACGTTTTCAAACGACTGTATGCGTTTTACTGTTATGCGGTGGGCATGGACTCGCAGTGAGTGAACCAGTTTTAAAGATGAAGAATAAATAAACATTCCAAGTTTTTGGAAAATCCAGGTCTTCCCAGTTATCTATTTAAGTTGTAAGAACGCTTCCCTAACATTTCTATTAAGTAGCAAAAAGGTAAAAATCTCATTTTGAAGTCTTGGAATGTTCAGATATTCGTTTGAACGCTTTTCAAACTTTTTAAATCTGTAACGTTTGTAAAACGTTCTACTAACAACTTAAATAATATTTTTGATATAATGTAGAATTCACAGAAAAGTTTTACTAATGTTACTGCAAGAATGCTTTGAGAACGTTGAGAGAACTTTGAGAGAACGTTAGGCAGTGTTCTGAAAACTCTCCCTGTTAGCCGGGTTGTGTGAGGTTATGCGCTAACATTCCTCTAGTCTTGCTAGGTCACTAGCATCAAGCTCATTGTCCTTCGCTGTTCCCACAGCTGCTTTGCAGTCGAAATGCTATTACCAAGTTCGAAAGCAGATTATCCGGCGTTTGTGTTGCTACGAGGTTTAGCTTCGGTTAAACCCCACACAGTGGCTCTCTTGTTTCGGTATGCGTGTGAATTTACCTACATCGGCTTCATAAATGACTTGTTTTGTTGTCGTGGGCCTCATAGCAAGCTGTGATTGTGAAGGAATTACAGGAGTTGAGAAAAGGCTTTAAAATGTGGCGTTTAACGTGAGGTTTAATCTGGCGGACAGGAATGGATCGTGTTTTTTATTGTTATGTTATTTATCTGGTCTGTACTTAACAATAGTGTTTGACAGTAATTTATCAGGAATGCTGTGTGTGAAATCATGGCATGTTTTTTTTGTGTGTAAATTATGATGCGTGTTGCTTTGTTAATGCATTTAAAAGGTAATGCATTTCAGAAGATATTACAATCTTTTATTTATACACAGTGCAAGCGATATCTGTATCTAGATATATAAAGCTATTCGATCAAGCTTTCTTCCCCATGCGTGCATGTTTATTTCTCCCTAATGTTTTGTTTGACACGTGTCATTCGTCTGTAGTTTGTTTTGTGCCAGAGGCTGCCTGAATAAAAGTCCAATGGCTCTGTAATTTTACACTACAAAAGAAAAGTAACAGAGTCATTTATTCAGGTAGCCCACAGCACCAAACAAACCCATCGAGCAGCTGGTGTTCGGCTGAGGAAAACAACCTCTCTCTCTGTTGTGATGTAGGGCAGGCTGTGTCTAAAACCAAAAAATGCTGCCTTAATACACGGCACACGAAGGTAGGAAGGAATCAGGGCACATTCAGATTCATATTTGTGTCACAGGCTGTACTTTATTGAGATGTCTTTGTATGTTTGGATTTTGTATGTTCTTAACAGCCGATGATATCCCACAATCCTGAGTGTGCTGCTTTACTCTTATTATTTATTCTCTTTTACTATAAAACAGCTTTGTAGTTAATAAAGTTGCTCTCCGTAATTGTTGCCTCTTTAGCACCATCTCTGTTTGAAACATAACATTGCAAGTACATACTTTTCTTTATTCGGGTTGAAATCAGATGAAGCCAAACTGACATTTCCCAGAAAATCAGACCTGACTGCTGAAATTATAAACCGTTATTATAAACTTACTGTTGTGAATCGGGGTAAAGAGATCGTTTTAAACACTGATCTGTCATGTACTCGCTCAGTAACTGTTTTTTGTTTATTTTTAAACAAGAAAGGGACAGATTGCAGCTTTAAATATTTGGTTATTTCTCGCTTGAGCTCGTATGATTTTGACTAGTTTGTGAGACATGACATCGTGGTGCTGTGTATGAAACCAGTCAGCTTATAAGGTGCCACTGTGCACAAATCGCTGCTTATGAAGTCATTGGCTGCCAGTGGCTGCCAGTGGCTGCCAGTGGCTGCCAGTGGCTGCCAGTGGCTGGTAAATGAAATTAAGTATACCACCATACTGTTTCCTTAGACATCAACAGTAGAATGGGACGTGCCAAAGAGCTTAGTGGTTTTAAAGCAGGGAACTGTGTATGATGCCACTCGATAAATGGTTTTCTAAGGTCAGATGTGCGTGAATATGAATCTTATTAAACCTTTGGGATGAGTCGGAGCTCATCCAACATCTAGTGCAACAATAAAAATGTGTAAGGTGATACAGCTGTAAAGTAAAGACCAACTGCTCATTAGTGCTCTTGGTTTTAAAATCAAAATATGAGTCTATGATACGAGTCTAAAATATGAGTGTTCAGGTGTCATTATATGTTTAGAAATATATATTTAACTGTTAACAATCGTAACAAAATGGTTTAAATACAGATGAAAAGATCTTTTCTTAGAAACGTCTGATCCACTGGCTCGTGACAACCTTCCAAACCTCGAGGGAGAAGGTTCAGCACATTTTGAACACCTCGTCGCTCTAAAATCTTATTATCTATTCCTCGTTGGCTATCGCTCGATCATATTTTTAGAAACCTTCCCTCGCTGCTGGGGGGGGAAATTGGCTACTTGCTTCAGCTCCGTTTCCCCCCCCACTGTACATGAAGACTACATTCATCTCTCTCTTTCTTTCTCTCTTTCTATCTCTCGTTCTTTCACTCTCTTTGTGCTATTTACGGACTGCCTCATGTGAGGGCAGTGAGTTAGGAAATACGCTTAACAAGCGCTCCACTGATGTTCCTGATTTTGCATGGATCAATCAGATTAGCCAGAATCGAATTACTGAACGTGTATCCTTGGAATTGACTGGGACGACTTGAGTCATATGTTCTGGAGCTCTGTTTCATTTTAATGTTCTCTCTGGTTTGAAAAGTTGATGCTACCCTTTTTAGCGCTTGAAGTCTTGAGACCCCTTAAAATCGAGAAGACAGTTTTGTGGCTTTCAGTCTATTTGCATGAGCTTTGAAGTTATCTGTGTTCTAGTGTACTTACAAACATTGCCATATACTCATTTAACATTAAAGCTGTCTTCTTGGGAAACGAATTAAAAACAATGATGACTCATCCCACACCGCAAAGCTTTTTGTCCAATCAAATGCTCCAAAAATGACAACCTACCAGCAAACAGCCAATAAAGGTTAATCGCCTAAATGCAGCTGAAGCCTGTTTTTTAACATTGCAATAGGAAATATGTTGTCAGCACTGGTTTAAGAGAAAACTGGTTTATTTTATACGGCCTTTTGTTGCAGTCAGTCGTAAATTCAGGCTTATCTCGCTTGACACTTTATCAGGAAAAAACGCAGTTGTGTGCGAGTTCTTGGTGATGATTGTGGACATTACCGATGTATTAACAGGATAATAGTAATAAGATGCGTAACTGATGTTGTAATACACTTAACTGAATATTTAAATTGCATAAAGACACTGGTAATCATTATTGCTTAAATCTGGCGAGACACAAAATCTGAATTACCGCCCTGCTTACAGTCCCATGTTTGCATTTTAGTATCGCATGCAAATACGTGTCCAGTGTCTACAGCGGACCTGTAAACTAAATGACCCCACTATATTTGTAGTACACCACCTCTTGGTGAAAAAACAGGTGTTCTGGTGCATGGCTAAACCAGTGCCAGGGTTAAGACCGGGTCATGACACCAAATGACGACCCCAAATAAGTTGTTATGGAGGGTCACTCAGTGGTGTCACTCAGTGGGAATCCTTGTTGAGTCGTCTACCAAAGGAAGAGGGGAATAGTGCTGCTTTGAGTTTAAAATTGCTGTATTGTTTTGTTGAGATTGCTTTGGGTCTGCATTGTTCTGCGTTGTGCTCTGTGTAAAGGCCGGTCATTGTCTTAAATCTAACATTAGAGTAAAAAACAGTTGTTTTACGCCCACTCTGGTTTGATCTATCCCTCTTTTAACACAAGCTTTTCATTGATTCGGGACTTAAATGGCCTCGAGTTTTGGGCAAACCCCAGTAATGTCTCTCTGTATGATCAAGCCAGTGCACAATTATATAAACAGTCTTTCTCAATTCGAGTTTGAAGGAAGATCTGTTTGACATCACCCATCTTGTTTCTTAGTGTTTACATGCCCAAGTGCTTCTATGTTCGTCCAAGCCAACGCAGGAAAACATTTGCCTATCCTGTAGATGTTCATTCCCGTCGTTCCCCTTGACCCACATTGACCTCTTCCGGGCAGCAGTGGGGTTAGGTGTGAGGTTCCAACGCATTCTGGACGTGTCTTTCCATTCTCACCTCCTGTTTTTTCTCACTGATCGATAGTGATGCAAGCCATGCGAAGCAGTTCCTGGTGTTATTTTGGCTTGTGATAAAATTGGCCGCTGGTTTCACCCCTTTCAAGAAGTAGGTGTAGATGATACCCAAGAGAGATGCACAACTCTTCCAGTTTCACTGCTGCAGTCTGTCTGGAGAACGACAGCTGTCTATTTAGCCGTGCTAAGGGAAAAACTTACAGTCTAAGACTTATAGTCTTAAGATTAGACTTGTAGTCTAAGCTTAAGTGTCACATTTAATGTTGCGATCCGTAACTTCTTTAAGTTAAAAATAAACAAAAATTAGTGTTCATAACGTTGAAAAGTCTCCTTAGCTTACCTCAGTTTGCGACAGTATGTTTATAATAATCATTTATAAATTCTCTCAGGCCCAATTTCCAAGGAAATGACAGTTTAGCTTCATTTGACTTCAATATATGTAATAAAGTATGTAACGTTACCTGTAACTTCAT
Organism: Botia almorhae; assembly: GCA_036877575.1. Lineage (NCBI taxonomy): Eukaryota > Metazoa > Chordata > Actinopteri > Cypriniformes > Botiidae > Botia > Botia almorhae. The sequence continues at coordinate 8,105 of JAZGTJ010006057.1, read as the reverse complement.
GTTTTAAACAGAGATGGCGGTAGTGAGGCATAAGTTACGGATTGCAGCTTTAACATAACTTTTATCCTATTATTTGCTGCGATTCTGTCGCGTTTGCGGGTTGTTAACAAACAGATCGTGAACGTGTTGTTTTTAAAGAATATTTTTAGTTAACTAGATATCAACATGTTAGTTGTTTACCTCAGGGTCTTGTTCTCCAGGTTGGCATTAGTCAACATAATCAGCTATGGTGGTTTCGGTTTATTATGAATACATTTTGTTGTGTACCTCACCTTAATTTTAAGCAGTGAACCACACAAATATGAGATTACTTTAACCTCCTAACGCACAGGCCTCTTGAGGTGGCTTTAGTTTTAAACTAATAGGTTTTCTTAAAGATCATATCGTGGGAACTTGAACAGAAAGGGGCCAATATTTTCCGTTTGGCCATAATCGGCTTGCGCTGGAATGAAAAGGTTCCACTGTCTGTTGTTACGCGTGCTGCATGCCCAACACCGTACCCAACATCAGCTTACAGCCAGGCGGACAGACTCTTTATAAGCATGAGCTTAAAACCAGACATGTGGGCTCGCTGTACGCTTGATCCCGAGGTTGATTTATTGGCCGCTGTGAATGCCAGTTCTCCGGATGTGCCTATCGCATGTCACACGTCGGTGGTGTCAGACTCCGGTTACCTGAGGGTCAGTCGAACCGGCACGGCAAACTGAAGTGTTTTAAGCACGGCACGCTTATATACACGTATATGTTAATGTATAAGCAAACATATATCGTACATGTATGCTGTATATGTACATACTATTCATATGACAAATACAGCGCATATATATGTGTGTGTACATAAATACGGTCTGTCTGTCTGTCTGTCTGTCTATGTAGGACTGATTAAAATTAAGCTAAAACCTTCTCATGTAGTTTTACATTTATAATCTGAAAAGCAGATGTCAAATATAGTACACACACACACACACACACATATATATATATCTATATATATGAGGAGACTAACATTAATCTAAAACCGGAAGGGTGCTCATGAAGTTTTACATTTACAATCTGAATTGCAGATGTCACACCTATTTAGAGCAGCAGGAAGCTCCTGTCACTAATCTGCCGCCTCTGGCATGGGCTCGGATGAGCGGAAGCGCAGGGGAGCTTTGATATTCCACTTTATGGCCTTGACCTACGGATGTGTCGCGTTCAAGAGCCTGTGGCCTTTTCACACGCCGCCACTGTTCCGAGACTCCCCGTCGTTGACATCATCCACCCTCCACACGCTCACCATTGACTTATTCCTCCAGCAGCAGAGCTCTGGAGAGACTGCGGATTCTCGGAGTTACAGAATCTGTTTTAAATCTAGTGAGCTGTCAGGGGTTATTTAACTGTGGACGTTGGCTTGTTACCAAACGTTTTGTTTGATACTCGTTAATAATCATAAAAATACATAGCGCACAAAAAATAATATAATAAATGAACTATTTATATCAATTTTCCTTATTAAATGAGATGAACGTGTACTATTCATACTATACATTTCTCTCTGTATGTCGGCCATCTTGGATTCGTGTTTTCGAGTTTGGCGCAATGCATTCTGGGATGGGCCTCTGTGTAAAAAAAAACATGCACCTTAGAATTTAAACTAAAATGAATTATTTTAAGAGGCAGTATAATTAATATGCTCACTAGGTTTTGGAAAAAAACTGCATTCCTTAAAGGGGGAAAGCCAGCACAGCGGTGTCACCAGCCCCTGGAGCTCTCAGGTTGATTTGAAAGCATCGTGGAGGTTCTGTCTGTCTAGTTTAGGGAGTAATGGCGGAGTTGAGAGGCCTCCTGCTGTGGATGAGACTCCCCGGCAGAGCTTGGTGAAGGGCAGAGGCTCAGCTGGACCCCGCGCCCCCCGCTGGTGCGGCTGTCAGTCAGGCGGCTGAACTTTCACTCTGCTCGCGGTCTTGACTGCAGCTCTGCAGGATCATAAGCAGGAAATATAGAGACATGCATACAAACTTCTCAGCTCAAAAGGAATCAATGACGAGAGAGACGTGGATGCGTGTTTTTGAGCACTGTTTACACCTGGTATTCATATCAGTCAGGTGATCCAATCAGCAAATATGTAAACCTGGAAGTTAAATATGTCTCGTGGAATCACAGTCCAAAGATGTATCAAGCAGAATTCTGTTGTTTTAGGGGTGTACTTGTACTGACTGAATTTTAGATGTGCGTGCTTGTGATGGTTGGTAGGCACTGCGTGTTGAAGTTCTCAGTAGCTCTCAGAACCTCAGAAGCACCTCCAGAAGCTCAGCGAGCAGGAGGTCCCAACTGTTTCTCAGAATACAGAATACATTAAGATGGATTCAGCATTTACACTACAAATGTGATGCGGTCACGTGTTTTTACACCAGCTCTGAATGTGATTTCAGTGACCAGATCGTTTTGTTTACCCTGTGTACGCCTGTAACAGTGCAGTCCACCAATGCTGCCATTTTAAGTTCTAGCGATTTCTGTTTGTTTTGGGTATTAGACACAGTAATGCGGAAATGATTTTCTTCCACGCCACCTGCGTGCGTCATTTGGCAAGCGTGTTAGAGAGGGTTAAATGTTTTCAAAAATCCTTGAAAGCGGATTTAAAATGGGTTAATGATGGGGAAAGATGCAGAACCGACTCCTACGAGCCACACAGCCCACCTGCCAGTGTTAAACTCAGCAGGGAACAGAATAACAGGCAGGTGAGAAAGCCTAGGAGACATTTATAGTCCATCGGCGTGAAAACTATATAAAAATGAACCGTTTAATTCATTTCTGGAGGGAATTTGAAGCTGTAATCTGTAACGTTTGCCTCTCTGTTTGAAACATAAAATTGTAGGTTACTTTACATACTTTTCACTACATATGTTGAAGTCAAATATGGCAAAACTTAAAATATGGATTATTGTAATATATTTATCGTAGTGAATAAGGGTAAGATAATGAGACCAGTTTTGAACACGGGTCTGTCATGTACCTGCTCAGTAACTGATTTTCGTTTACTTAACCTAGAAAAGTTACAGATTGCAGCTTAAAGAGAAGTAGGTGATGAAGAGTAGGTGATGAAGAGAGATGAAGAAAGGGTGATATTGGAAACGAGTACCGATGGCACTTAAATGTGTCTATGGCGATAAATGTGTCGTACCGGCAGCGAAATTGTATTTGAAAAAAAAATACTTTCGTCCTAACCAGCTGCTTTATGGTGCTTTAATGTTTGGTCAGCCCAAGTTAAACAGTGTTGTTTACCAACCGTCAAATATACATTATTAACCAACCGATGACATGTAAACTAGCATCGCTATAACGACATCAGATCCCCCACTGTTAGCACCGCTTATGCAACGTGCCACACGCACAGCGCGCCGTCTTTGTTTTTAAAACACGGTAGGACTTCACATTCCCGTATAACCTTGTGCAAACGCTTTCTTATCTCTCTTTTTGTTCCACACATGAAAGAGCATGTGAACGTGCAGGAACAGAGAGCTGAGGATGTGGTCTCGCTCTCTCGTGGTGTGAACAGGTTGCGGATGGGGGCTGGATTCAACGTGTCTCGGTGAGGTGTCAGTTGACCGCGCGATGCGCTTTTACGGTCGTCGGGATGGTAACCCTGGTGTTAATCATTGGCTCGGTTCTGCAGTACAGCCAAGATAAACAAGACGCTTCGGTGTAGAATGGACAGACTGTGTTTTTTATTGCACTGTTGTTTGCAGAGGTATTGGACTTTGGGTGTCTGTCTTGCCTTGCCTGCGCAGCCAAGCGGATATGCGCTGCGGTTATCAGCACGTTTGCTCATAACCCCGTTTGTTCGTTTGGATTACAGTCTGGCTTCTGTTGTCTGGTGTGTTGTGCGGAAGCGATATTGTGACGGTCATTTAGGTCGGTGACCTCGCACAAGGTTAAAACATGACATAAGAGTGTCCGTTTGTTTGTAGGCCACTTTTCAAGCGCACACGTTTAGGCGCTGCACGGTTACGAGAAATGTGATTGTTTATTACCCCCTTTATTGTTCAATTTAATTTAACATTATGACTTAAATGCTTGCCATAAGGGTTGTCCTGTTGTCAAAATCATTTTGTATACTAAAAAATACAACTCCCATAATGCACCACTAGAAATTGGTTCCTGCAGGGCAAAAGGGTAGAGTTATGCTAAAGTCATTGGTTTGTAAGTTAATTGTAAGTCACTTTGGATAAGTGTCTGCCAAATGCATAAAATAAATGTAAAAAGACGTACTATACTCACTGCAACAAGTCTTGACTATTAATTTAATTAATTCTGCAGCCTTAATACATGTACTCACCTCTTGGCCACTCGCCTTTTTACTGTATCATAGTATTTGTTTTCTCCATCCCTGCATGNACCCACGGCCCTCTTAACCAACGGAAGGCAGTAATAATCAATTACCCACGGGGCGAGCTGTGACATCAGTTACTCAAAGGCAGCCAAATTTAATTTCCTGCCCTCCATCCGCCACGTAATGCCATGTTAATGGGTTCCTGCTCTGAAGCATTACGGCTGCCACGACCAGCGTCAATTTGTATGTGCTGTGAGCAACGTGCTAACATGAGCCAAGCGAGGCCCTCTGCGTTTCTCCGCCACGTGATCTGAGTGCAGACCTGCTCATTATGAATTTATTGACCTGGTGCAATTGATGGTCCAATCAGATGAAAGGTCTGTGTGTACTTTGGCTAGTTTATTTACATATGCTTTTAAAGGCCTTTTCTAGAGCCCCAATTTGTGTTCATAATGCACAGATTCACTACGTAGGGAACTGGAGAGCAGAACTAAACGCAGCCTCCGATTTATTTTCATAGCACCCTCCAGACCAACCATGTGTCATGCTAAGCTTGTTTTTAGTATCCGTTTGTCTCTGCTTCTATATAAACAGTGGCGTGTTACCTGAGGACAGTGCACAATTTTCCGATCCTTTCTTTGTTATGGCAAACTGCAACAACAAGCACATAAGCTGCACCTTCAAGACTTGACCTTCGGTTTTCTTACAGTGACTCATCTTTGCCAGGTTCTAAGAGGCTAAATTTCCTCCTACACATCCCGAGATGTCACCACCAGCACCTACAATCCAGCCTGTACGTTTAACCTCGCCTGCATTCCAGGCAACAGGGTGAGAACAACAACAAAAGTTGCGTCCCAGACAAAACAGGCATGCGAAGAACTTCGGTTGTTTCTGCAAGGTTATTTAACGCAGAGTTTTTCCGTCACGGCCGAGCACCGTGAGTCATAAGCTCTTGAAGGAACAAAAGTAGAGAGGAATTTGCATGGTCTAGAATGTGCTGGATGGGAAAATGATGGACAACATTTACAAGAACGTTACCATCGCTGTACCTTTCCTGTTCCTGTCACCTTGTTTTCCATTGTTGAAGATGTTGGCAGCTGAACTGCTCTTGAGAGAAAACTATTACGATATTCCTGTTCTTGGTACATGCAGTTCAAGAGTTTAGGCTTTGTGGTTATAATAATATTAAAATTTCAGCATAGCTTTGGCACAGTTTTGGCATGCTTACGCCTGGTATCCAATCACATATGGTCAGCAGAAAATTAAGAATTTTTAATCGAACGGTTAGCCCTGACTGATTAAGAAGCGAGTCAGCTGTCCTTTTAAAGTTGTGCAGGTTACATTTATTCCGGTTAGCCTTGTCACATGTTTTTGATCGCCTCCGAAGTGTGTCGTTTAATGTAGTTTAGGCAATCCAGTCGCAAACAGTTTTGGATTCCATTTACACCTCTGTTTGCGCTGTCCACTTGCGATCAGATCGTTGGAAACGGATGTTTGTACCGAGTGTAAACAGACTGTTTGTGATTAAGAGGTTTAACCCAAATTTAAACCATTCTGGGCGATGTAGGCCTGCGTGCACACGCGCGTGTATGTGAACGCGCCCGATGACTCATCCAGCATGTGGGATCTGAAATTCTGTCTCGGATTTGAATTGGGTCAGAATGCAGCTTTGCTGTTTACAGAATTATCTTGTTTCTTTCTCAGACGAGGGCTTCTGATTCAAACCGTTCCACCAGCTAAAATCATTCCTTTAATTTAATAATAACCTCTAATGATATTACATGTACACTGACCGATTCTTTTTTTTTAATCCCTTCTGTTTGCTCCAGGTTGAGAAAGCAGGTTTGTTGTTGCGGGCTGGTTCACATAAGTGAGTTATATTATATCCTGTTGGCCCTGGCCTTTAGCAGTTTCAGGTCACTGGTCGATATGAGGCACCCGTCTCGCTCTGCATGCAGCTCAAAGCAGAGGGCACTGACAGCGATCTGTGGCTATCGTGGCTCCGTTTGGTTGCGTTTTGTTTCCAATGTGGGCACGCACTTCAGTCACAATCGAAATGTGACATAACCACTTAGTCACAGAGCTGGTTGCACAAACAGTGTCGTTTTGCAGTATCGCTAGAAACGGATATTATCTAGCCGGGAGCGGGCATGTGGGCGTGCGAACCGGGAAAGAGGAAGCGTCTGCTTCCCCTGCCAGAGCGTGCGGGTGCCATCTCTGATATTCCAGCTTTGTGTTTCTATCTTTTCATCTCAACGAATAACCAAACAGCTCTTCTTTTGAAGTCCAGCGTCAGGTTTTTGCGCGTTAGCACGCACACATTTTTTTTATTTGCCCGTGCACGTTGTACATTTAGGGACAAAGATGGGTTTCAATGCATATTTTCTTCATTGGGCTTTACTTCTCATCTACTGACTGAAACTTGTGGTGCTCCACACAGCCGCGGTCTTGGTCCTCTTACAGGATGTGGCCTACATTCAGAGTGACAAGTGTTGGTTTCTCTTTCCACTAGGCCAGCCAGCACGAGGGGGTCAGATGAACCCGCATTATAAAGATCCGGCAAAAATAGCTGTCATCGTAATGAGTGAAGTAGGACATGTACAAATGTGATCATGTGACATAGAAATCCAGTTGTTTTTAGCTGTAATGATGCAGTGCGATTGATTGAAGTAATTTCATAAATGTTAATTTTTTTAACTTACTGTAACTTAAAGAGATATTCTTCCACTGTTTACTCACCCTCATGTCATTCCAAACCTGTATGGCTCTTTGCTTCTGAAGATATTTTGAAGCATGTTGGTAACCAGCAACCAGCAACAGTGGCATTTTTTTGACTTTCATTGTATGGGCACAACACTATTGAGACATTTCTCAAAATATCTTCTTTTGTGTTCCACAGACAAAAACCGTCATACAGTTTTGGAATGAGGAAAAGTACAAACGATGGAATTTTTTTCATTTGGGGGGGGGACTATCCCTTTTAAATGAGCTTAAAAACAAGCACCAATTGGCAGGCCATTACTTTACATCATAATCAACAGTAACCGTACTGTAAATACAGTGATTAACCCACATATCTGTTCTAGCTAGTACCTTACTGCGTTTACTCTTAGGTCTCAGCGTAATAAGGTTCAATACAGCTGAGGTGAGTGCAGTCTTGTTTAGCTAACACTTCCTCCTAACTCGATAGGATTGCCTGCGAATAGCACAGGAAGTCTAAGGCACGTTCACACTAATATGAAACTTCATCCATCCAGTGACCGAAGCCAGACACCAGCTTAAACCCCATTAGCCGGCCCTCAGTAGACGCTTCACACAGCAGAAACCCGGCTCTGATCTTCAGAAACGCTTTTAAAGAATAAAGAGAGAGAGAGTTGAAAATTGACATATTAGGATGGGGGTACAAAAAGGCTAGCAGGTCAGGAAGGTTAATGCATCCTTTGATTTCAATAAGTACTCGCTTGTACTGGAAGGACTCACTTTAATGGCATTATATGTGCTCATCCTGTGACAAGGAAATGTTTTCCACATCACGAGATTGGATCGGTCAGCAGTATGGTGGAAGGGCAGAAATGAGGGGAAGAATATCTGAACTGCTATAATGGATCATGAGACTCATTTTTTTAACTTAAAGGAAAACCCGGTCGGGTCCAGTCTTGTGTCTGGGTTGACCTATTGGTCTAATTTTAGCGCTAATAAGGAGGAGAATTCAAAGGTGTCTTCCTTCCATTTCTCAATGAGTGTATGAGTAGACACGACGTCTCGGTTGCTCTGATCTCTTCAAGTGTCCACT
>JAZGTJ010006056.1:0-25908 GCA_036877575.1 Botia almorhae | reverse complement strand
GGACAAGACTCACCTGTGCCTTTTCCCCTGCTCATTTCAATATTATTAATAAATCATTGTTAAACTCGCATTTGGATTCTCCTGTGTTTCCTGTCCCTCACAGATTAGTTCTTGAATTGCATGTTTTGAAGAATGGGAAAGTGGTCAAATCATAAGTCCTGGAGTAGAGCAGGTAAAGAAATTAAACCTCTAACTTTTCTTTTTTCCTTAAAGCTTAGATTGCCGCTCTTAAAGCAGAGATCACCTTGCTTAAGGATGAGTGTGATTTTTTTGAATGAGGGGATTGAAAAAGTCTGCTGTTCCATCTGCAACATTACAAATCCATACTCCTGCAGTGCCACATCCCTCAGGTTGGTTTCATGCTTCATTGTTATTGGTTGCTGTCTGAACAACGATATCCATCAAAAAACTGCTCAACACAGCTCTGGGGGGAACAAAAGATCTTCTGATGCAAACTGATTCATTTGTGTAAGAAAACTATTTACATATATAAACATATTTAATACAATAAAACATATTTAAAACTTTATAAAGCAAAACATCCAGCACCTGGCGGATCGCCACTTACGAAGAAAGCGTAACGCCTCTTGCAGTTTAAACCACGATGTGACGTATGACATAGGATGTAACATAAGTGTTTTGAACTGTGCCTTTTACAGTAAGAATATTCAAAGATTCCACAATACTGTGCATGCACATAACTAGGGTTGCAGACGCACAGTAAACTTGCACCTGAGGGTTCGCACATCGCTCCAATACGACTGATATCTTATGTATAGCGGCTCATAGAAACAGTTGCTAGCGAGGTATCTAACATTATGTGTACCATTACATCCCTATTAACCATGGTAACTGCACACAACAAAGATGGCCACAGCTCCTGTAAAACTAACCCAAAAATTACAAACTGTGTAAATATAACTGTACAATATGCATTCTCATGAAACAAATAGTGAAACATATCTAATTCTGATGTAAATTTAACACTTTATTTGTTGATCTTATTGTGCCCTTATGTGCCCCAAAACGCTGTGTGCTATGACGAGAAACAATACAAACCCGGTTGATCAAACCAACTTCCTGACGGTTTATTTGGTTATTTGGTGATAGTGGTGTTAGGAAGTTGCTACTGTGTCTGAGATCGACAAATAATCTTTCATAAGGTAAGTAGACTCGTGAATTATAAATCATAACAGAAACTCATTAACTAATTTCACAAGATGTCCAGTTTTGTTGTTCAGTAATCTCCACCAGGTATCCTTTAATAGTAGAATTTGTAGACCAACCCATGGTTAAAAAATACCTAGGCCTGTAACAAAATGGGCTACCAATATAAAATTATGAAAAGTATATCGTTTTTTTAAATAAACATAAACATAAGATTGTTGTTTAGGTCATACATATCATACCACGCAATATTAGAATGGGTACCCCTGAATTTTAAAATACTTACAGTATAAATGATTTCACAGGTTGTTACCCCTTTATTCCCCAAACGTCGCATATTATTCTCCTATAAATACACAGAGGTACTAAATAGCTACACTATATTTACAAAAAAGATACGCGGTAACTTCATTTTACCTACGCGAATAAGAATAAACATACCTGTGAATATACCACTTTTCCAGTATTTTTGAAATAAAAGGTAACTTTGAGATGGGTCAGTAATTTACTAGTTCCCTGGGATAAAGTTGTGTTTTTTTAATAAGGGTCTGATAACAGCCAGCTTGTAAGGTTAATTATAATAATACTATGGGTTCAATTTTTTTTAGAAAACATCTCTTTGAACAGCCAACATCTCTTTTCAACAGCCTTTCAACAGGATCTAGCATACATGTTGTTAATTTAATTATTTTTGACAGTTCATCTCTATCTATAGTGATCTATAGTAAATTGTTAAAATTTTTAAAATGTTAAAATGCGCCATCTGATAGGATTGTGTTGCAGGCATACTAAGAATGATAACAGATAATCTGAGCAAGTGTCTCTTTTTGTTTTCCCAGTGACCCAATATTCAATATCCCATACCCAATATTTTTGATCATTTTTAGGCTGGAGCGTTTTTGCTAATAAAAATATTGTAAAGCATTCAAGCTTACTCAAAAGGTGGTTGGCATCAATCAGCAAAAGGAATTATTGATTTTTTTTTTCCGAAACGATTTTGTCTGGAAAAAGTTCAAAAACAAAATTCCAATATGAGAAGCTCTGGTTAAAGCTGCAATCCATAACTTTTGCCTTTCTATTGCCATCTCTGCTTGAAACTTAAACATTGTGGGTGACACTATGAGTTCAACCTTGGGAGACTGATTGCTCAGCTTTTTTTATAAAATGCCAATAAAAATTTACCTTAGAAATAAACGGGAATAGTAAATGGCAAGTGGGATTTGCATGCCAGTCTCCGTCCTGGAATATCTTGGTGTAAAAGGAAAATGGTGTGCACCACTTATTCGGATTTATTCTTTGGAGCTGATCTATGTTTTGTTCTGCTTTGCTTTCATTCTTTTGACAGGAAATACAACCTTTTAGCAGTCTCTCTCTGGCGGCACAGATGAGTGCAGAGAGTTCCTGAGCATGTTGGTCGCACAGAAAAAAGGACAAATTTCCTGTAAACAGTGAATTTTTATAGATGTCATCATGCCTTTCCATTCATGTGCTTCCAGTTGCGGTTGGTACCTCTTTCCCTTAAACAGGTACGATCTCTGCCTTGCGATCTCTGCAAAGAACCACTTCGGTTTCTCCCTGTGCTACCCCATTTTGTTGTGGCTGCACACAAGGGCAATCAGCAACCCCTGAAGGTGATTTGGGAGATACAATGGATGAATGTCCCCACAGGAGTTCTATTGCCCAACATGCTCAACTAGGCCGGCTGTGTGGACCATCTTATGGCCACCTCACTGTCACTTTCAGGACTCGCAATAAAGACGAATTAACGATAGCAGCATCCAAGAGCAGGCTAACTCCATCTGACTCCATCCTCGGGTGCTTCGACCATCACTGAGGCAGACACAGAAATCATGGTTGTGCTATTCAGGGCCATTATGAGCATCGGTTGGAGTGGAATCCTCCCTGGAATGCTCAAGACTGGATGATTGGTACCTGGGTTCAAGATGTGACTTTCGGCCGTGTCTTGCCCTGGTCCCTTTCTTCCCAGAAGTGCATGATGAGCTCATAAAGTCATGGAAGGCACCTTTCACTGCCCATACATGGTTTGTGGGCTCATCTAGATTATGATCTGTGATCATATCATTAACAAAAAGCGCTTTTGTAGAGAGAGCTCTAATATTAAGCAAATATTTAAATAAAGCAAGCTTTATTATTTGTTTGTCTGTATTATGTATGTTTTATTTGTTTAATATTGATTAAATTGCTATTTAATTGTTTACAGTTTTTTTTTGTATTTACCAGTCTGGGGGACAGACACAGTCTCTATGTTATTATATTTAGATGATTATATGTGTTGTAAATTATGTGACATCTGTGACATGTGACAGCTGGCAGACAGTTGGTTAAGCCAGTTCCATACAATATAATCTCCGATAACTAGGGTGCTTTCTACAGGTGTCTCAGTAGGTGCGCCACTGAGTGGGGAGAACCTGTTTGAAATTGTAATTGGAACGGAGGAGCGGTGTTTTGTCCTGCAGCTATGCCGTCTCACAGTCACAAAGTTTCCTTGCTGCGGGGGATCTGCAACCGGAACCGAACAATGTATGAACCAAGTCGCATCCAAAGTCTGCTCTATAGCCCTATCACTCTTACTATCCTCAAGTAAAGTCTGGATGTGTGTCTCTAATTCTGAAATCTTTTCTGTCAGCCTACCTATTTCCCTTTATTTATCACATGTAAAACCCTCAGCACTGACAGAGAAGGCTACAACATGTGGCAAACAGTGCATGTTACAATAACAGGAGAAGATGCCATGACTCACCGTGTTATTCCTACTTACCGCAGTTGTTTGATAAACTCGAGTAGATGAAAAATGCAAAGGATGAAGACAGTAAACACAAGGCAAACAGGAACCGTAAATCCAGTCAGACCCCTTAATAAATTTAACACATTGCCTGCTTTGATATGCTCTGACCAAGGCTCCCCTCAGCACAGCGCTTTAGTGTACAGCTGGCCCTGGGGTCTCCCAAAGTTCGCTTTTCTCCTAGTGAGCCTGATTGCACAGATTCTGTGAAATATAAGGCAGGAGGAGGAGAACGTCTTAATGGTGGCCGCTTATTGGCCCATTTAGACTTAGCTCTCGGAGCTGATGCTGCTGTCAACCTCCCTGGTGCATTTCCCTGAGGGAGGACCTTCTTTCTCAGGGGCAGGGTAGGATCTGGCACCCCAGGTCAGATCTCTGGAACATCCATGTCTGGTTTCTGGATGGGACACAAAAGATCTAGGTGATTTACCACAGTGGTGGTAAACATTATAACCCCTCTACATTATAACCCCTCTACTAGACAGCTCTATGCCCTGAAGTGGCGTCTTTATGTGGACTGGTGTTCTTCCTGGGAGAAAGATCCATGGACATGCCCTATTGGATCTGTGCCTACCTTCCTACAGGAGAGGTTGGAGAGACAATTGTCTCCCTCCACTCCTACAGAAGTCCCCCGTTTGTACGTGTAGTTTATTGTGGTACTTCCCTGAATTCCATCTATTTCCAAATAGAAAAATACCCCTGCCACAACCTTCCCCTTAGGTAGGTCATGGTCTCCGCAGTGTCTTCTCCTCTTAAGGAGAAGTCCACTTTTGCAACACATTTGACCAACAGAATTTATGCTATGTCCTTGTAGAATCTTTATAATGCTGTCCCTTCTGTATAATTAGCTTTTCACTTTCAGTGCATTGAAGGTTGTGGATTATGTGATGACTTGTCTACGCTATGCTTTCCTGCAGTTCCATAGCAGCCATTGTGGTGCTTAGTATAGGGACCCTAGTGTCAATACAGACACAACGTTAAGTGAGTGACTGTTCCATTATGGAGGAAACGAGATGTTGTGTCCCTCCTGTCACAATGCTGAACTGACTACTGACAGCTGAGCACAAACCTGAATGAGTGGTGCACGCCATTTCTTTTTTATACCTGGATATACCTAGAGATTGGCATGGAAATCCTACTCACCAATTCCTATTCCTGGTTGTATCTTATTAACCCTTATAATGGATTGTTTGTGTAATACATTCATGAAATGTTGCTGAATTGTGCTTGAGCAGTTAGAAACATGGTAAGTACATGCTCAGCTATGTATAACTGATTATTTTTAACCAAAAGTTACAGATTATAGCTTTAAATTGACATGGAATGACTCATTAAACTTTCAGCACTGTTTTAATCTTTAATAATCAACAGCACAGTCATTTTCTTCTGCTTTCTTTCTCCCTCTTTAGGCTTGTAACCATGGCAATGGCCAAAACTGAGGACTTGTAATAAATGCAAACAACAAATTTCCAAAAGATTCACTACACCAACAGATCTGTGGGCCACCAGAAAGCGTTAAACTAACATTGTACTAAATGCTTATGGGAAGAAAAATATCTTTAACTTTGATATCAAAGGCCTTTGATATTAAAATTTCACTATATCCAACCACAACTGAGGTTGCTGCTATTCCAGTTAGGCATTAAGTTTAATAAATGTATTGCACATAATTTGAGCTTTTGTTTACTGATACAGTGAGACAGTGTTTGACTGTTTACAGAATTGGATGAAGAGTTTTTTTATAAGGCTTGTTAAAGATTGTAGCATGGCGATAAACTATGAGTCTTTCGGCCTCTGCCAGACCTTGTGAGATAGGGTCCTGCTCAATTCGTCCATAACAATGGGCCTGTGTGACTCTGTGAATATCCTATTCTCTGAGTGGTGTGGTTCACTTGTATTAGACAATGGCTTTACTTTGCATCATTCATTTCTAGAGGCCCTGAATGTTCTGAGGGCAAATTTGTATGCTGCATTCTGAACCGGTCCTACTGCATCAACACACTTTCAGCATTTTGGATTTGGGTCCTTTGTCTTGTCTATTTTCAGCTATGCTAAAAGGAATAAAGACAACTTGTAAATGTTTGTGATATGAGCACTTTTTATTTTCTGTCTCAGACTCTTGTTTATCCTTTCTAATCCTTCCTATTGCTTCTGTTATAAACATGCTTTGCACATGTTAAGATTTAACTGTTCATGGCTGGTTAGTGTAAGGATTAAACATGCTTGATCTTCGTTCAGTGCAAAATTAAACAATTTAGTATGCAACAAATACAGTTTTCCAGACAACAATACCTTTCTATTACAACAAAATTGTACTTAAATAATGATTCCCAAAACACAAAACACTCTAGAAAGTGTTGTTGAGGTAATATGGCCTTTTCGTAGTATCTCAAAGCTATAAGGCCTTTCTCCTCTTGGAGGCCCCTTGACATTCTTTATTCCCTCAGGGTCAAGAAGCAGGTCATCCTCAGGGTTTTTTTGAATAGCTCTAGTTTTCTTAATTCATTATGGGTTGCAGATGCATTTCCACAACTGAGCTCTGAGAACCTTGCTTCTGGATTATTGGTTAGTGTTGAATTGCCACTTTCTGAAACCTTCAGAAAGTAGAAGGTGCTTCCATGGATCTGATGCTCTTAAACTGGATGTATTCAGGTGGTCAACTTTGAACTTTGAGTCTTTTTATATCCTTAAAAAGCATTATCCTAGCATTGAAACAAGTGTCCAACTCTCTTAAGAAATTTTACTTTTATGTTGTCATACTCTTTGTTGTGAAACAGGGTGTACAACATATGCATCAAGATATGTTTAAAATATGAAAAAAGATTTTTATTTTCTCAGTTCTCCAGCCAAATAAATTCCATAGTTTACAGCAACCATGTTTCCCTATTTAATATTTTCCTGCTGTTGACCTTTCATGTGAGGATTTTATGGATGGATGTTTAGGCCTGTGATGTCAGTGGGAATGTGATTTCTCTGTAGTGTTGATATTGCCGTTCTCAGTGAACTGAATCTGAGTGTTGCAGTCTAAATGCAGGGAGGCAGATAGGTGCTTCCTTTGTCCTTATGGTGCTGGGATTAGTGTAGATAAAATAAAACCAACGGCCAAAACAAACTAAAGCATCATCCTCTGTGTGGCTCTGCAGGAAGTAGTATGGCTGATGGTGCTCTGGCCTTAATTCTAAGTCAATCTAAGTCAAAGAACACGAGAGGCTGAGAATCGGGGCAGATGACGAAGTCATGTTTTCTTACACAGGTATGATTAATGCAGACAGCCTACTGGCGACACTTGAGTTGTAAAATTACTCAGTTAGCATTCCTTAGTCATGCACTCTTTCACCTAGCTTATGTAAGGTAAACGTACAGTTTTTTCTTTTGTTTAGCTATGCTATTGTAATCACAAAATCATAAAAGAATGCAAGGCTTTCAAACTTCAGAAGGCACATTTGCATCTACATACATCTACTTTCTTTATCAGAGTCAACAGTCAGAATTGCTGAAAAGGGCTTTAAAGGTATAATTTTTTAAAATTGTTTTTTGTACATTGACAGTGAAGTTCACAAAACATGAAGTTAAAGTGAAGTTCACAAAAAGGAAAGGACAAAAAAATTAATGAAAAACTGTTTGAATAAAGAACCAATGATGTGGTTCGGCATGAGGGTGTAAATAAGAAAGACATAATTGGATAACGTCTCTTTTATTATGACTGTCTGCTTGTTAGATCATCTTATTTGAAACTGCACTGTCATCTGTTTTCCATGATGTAGCTTACTTTGGAGCCAAAGATGAACTAAATCTCCAGGTGTGTAGAAAGTTGTTGGGCTAAAACAAAAGAACCACTGAAGAAAATCCAGTGGAAACAAAATAACTTGATGGGCATTGTCTTCAAAGACTAAGGTGGGTAAGCTGGGGGTGCCATTCAATACTAAGATGGTGCTAGATGGAAGTGGTTGATAAGCTGTGACATAAGTAGCTTTCAGAAGTTCAGTTAGGTGTCCTATGTTATAATAATGCAGACATAATCTTTTCCTAAATACTGCTGTGCTAATGGTAAATTCAAAATATTAAGAGCTCCCTTAGGCAGAGCACAGGACTTTTTAGAAGTAGAAGCTTACAGGGTCAAAAGAGGGACCATCAATTATTATGTCTCTGTAACTCTAAGAATGTTTAAAAAATGTTTTATGGGGAAGAAGTAGGCAATGTTTCCAATCCTAAGCCTACATGAAAGGACGTTCTCTCAGCATTTTTGAGGTTCTCAAAGCCTGGATGTGGTTTTAATTAAGTCTCACAAGCTAGTTGATGCAGTGACCGGTGTGGCACACATGAATAATAGCAAAAAGAGATTTTAATGTTTTTACATTAGCATTAATTATACAGTCAAATGTCTGGAGCTAAATTTTGTCTTTGTTTCTATCAAAGACTTGTGATAAGTTAGATGCATTGCCATCCAAGGTGTGGTTGCATGCCCTTCTCATAATTTTTAATTCAGATGTAGAACTGGGTTGTTCTGACCTATGCTTGTAAATTGGTCCCCTGGAGTGTTTGCACTGGCTGCTCTACGTCTCCAAAATAAGGTCATTTTCTGAGGTTTTACTCCAGGCATCTGCAATGCAAGATTTTAGAATCAGGACAAGCTCTTTGGTATGTTTGTCCATTATAATGGACTCCATGTCAGGGACATGGAAAGGGGATGAACCCAATAGCAGACATAGTATAGCTGGTACGGAACGAGCATGTAAGGATTATTATCGTTAGAACATGACCTGCTTTGATATAATAATTATAAGCCACATACCTATAAGACAACAATATGTCCTATTTATCACAAACAGGCAAACAGGTTGTCTTGTTCAGGCATGTTAAAATGACAGCTGCAAATTTGCTACCGCTGTGCTTTGTTCAGTCAGTCTGAGGTTTTGTTTGAGCTGCTTCACATGTGCATGAATGCAGAAAGACCTAGGTAATATTTAATCTCACATCTTTATCTCAATCTTTAAATCTTTATCTTAAGTCTTCAATGCCATTGATAAATAGACAGACAATCTTTAGGAAAAATATTGCTTTAATGACAGTAGTTTCCTGCATGGTATAGTTTTCTGTTGCTTTTTTGAGCATGTTGAAATTGCCAGAGCCAAACCTGTCTTTTTGCTTTGTTTGTATACCTCACTGCGAAGTAAAAGCCATTGGATCACTGTATATTTTCATTGGCATCACACAGTTTCATCACTATATATGTCTAGCTTTGTTTCCTTTCTCCCAACCATTACAGGGTTTCTTTTATAGCTCTGCTATGTCTCTTTGTGCTCATAACAATACTCAATCAGAAACATGCGGGTATAGTTTGAGATGAGAATGTGAGCACTTTACAGTTTCTTGCTATCCTGATCCTAAGATCAGAAGCATCATACCCATTTAAATGTTTTTTGTCAAGTGTCAAAGTGTCAAACAGCTGCAGTCCTAAGGTGTGTGTAAGGTCTTTTGAATGTTCATCATTAAACCTTTAAACATTGTTCTGTAATTAGAATTAACTGATGTTTTGGGGTAATGATAATAATGTTAAGATTTCCAGACAGCAGACACAAGCTTAGGTTAACATCATAGCTTAGGAATGCACATTGGAAAATGCCCCCTAAATGCCTGTTGTCTTGTAAACAAAAGCTAAAGGGAAGGGAAGAAAGAAGGAAACAGAAGAAAGAGAGTTTAAAGTGAAGTATGAATTTCCACAACCACCAGTGCAGCATTGAGTATGCTCTATGTACAAATCTCTGATTTCTGTTTGTCTGTGTCCGTTTTTACCCTCATAACTCACTTTTTTTATTTAGTCAAAAAGGGTTTCATTTCAAATGTCCACTTGAGTAAATCAACATCTACTTTATTGAGTGAAGGAAGGTGTAACGTGTACACTGGCTGAGGGAACACAGGAACCCAGACAAAGGAGCAGAACGAGGAATATCCAAACAAAAAGGCTTTAATTCTCATCTAAACAGGCAGCAAGGCATAAACTACAGCGCACACAAATAAACATACAAACGTAATCACAGACAAAATAACTGCACTAAAGGGAGAACTAAAATAGTGAGGCAGACTAGGGGAAAACAGGTGCTGGGGATTAACTAATTACTAAACAAGAACAGGAAACTGAAACTGACCAAATAAAGAAAAACAGGAAGTAAACATAAACAAAAGATCGAAGGAAGGAAGCCAATAGATTTTAGTCTGAGTATATATAATGCCATATTTCACTTGAGACAAGCAAAATAAATAAGGCTGAAGGATGAAAGTGTTACGGTGGAGGCTTCAGCCTCGTTACCACCGCGCCACTGGATACGCATCTTACCTGCCGCTGATTACTTTCTGTTTGACTCCTGATCCTCATGCATATAATCCGGACTCGATCTCTGTTTCATCGCAAAGTTTTCCCCTGTGCATTAATTCCAAGTGGGATTTCCTCTGTTATCTTCTGGTTGTTGTTTCTGTGTATTACTTTGGATTGTCCCTGTTTCATGATTGTTTGCTGCCTGCCCTGAAATTTGCCTGTCTAATGTTTATTCTCTCTTCCTTGCCTCCTCTAACCCTATTTGCTTTGTATGACCTCCGCTCGTTGATTACTCTATTAAAATTGCTGCACATGGATCCAAACGTACCTGACTCTTCATTACAGAAGACTTTGCCAAACCTGGATCCAGCAGCCCTCTCGCAGCTATCATCCAAAGTATCTGTGCAGGCCTCACAGATCGCCGTCCACCAACATCAGCTCAACCGCCTTTCCTCACTCACCGAGGAGTTAATGATATACCAAGTACTGATATACCAAGTAATGATATACCAATAAACAAGTACCTCTGCCCTGGTAAGCCCATGTCTAGAATTTCCTGAAAAGTTTGATGGCTCCCCTGCAAAATGTAAAGGATTTCTACTACAATGTTCATTTTTTGTGAATCAACAACCCTCATTATTTCCCTCTGACTCAAGTAGAATAGCCTTTGTATGTTCTTTGTATAGCACTGTGGGGAGTGGACCTTCAACATTTTTCTTCAATGCTTACGCGAAGTGTTTGATCATACAGCTGAAGGTAGGAGTCCGGGTGAGCAACTATTTGCCCTATCAGAGGGAAAACAAACTGCTTCTGAGTTCGCATTAACCTTCCGTACTTTAGCAGCACAAACAAGCTGGGTTGAAGACACCCTCAAGCTGTTGTTCCGCAGAGGTTTAAATTCTGACCTGCAATCTGAATTAGCCAGCAGAGACGAGGGAAGAGACCTCAAGGATTTCATCGACCTAGCTATCCAGGTGGATAATCTCATTCGCTCATGTCGACTGTCTCATCAGAATCTGGGGGCTACAGCTGAATCAGAACCCATGCAACTAGGATTTACTCACCTCACTTAAGAAGAACATGCTCGTCGTATCCAAAATAATCTGTGCCTTTACTGTGGAAAACCAGGTCACGTTAAAGTTTCATGCCTAATACGTCCTTCCAATGATCGACTCATGGTGAGTGCAAGCTCTACTTCTGCTGTTCTCTGTTTAAATATCACTTTACCAGTTATACTAGTCTTGGCAGACAGAACACTAACTTGTATGGCCTTAGTTGACTCACTTAGTTGAGGGAATTTACCTGGATTGAATGAATACTTGGCTTCGTCAACGTGAACCAGTCTGTTTAAAGAGGGGCGTGGTTTTAACGCTGTTGCCGGCAGAGAGTAGAGTCGGGAGACAAAATGGTTAAGGGAAACGCCTTCCTTGTAATTATTCCTCACAGCTGTTTTCATTTTGCAGTGAGTCGAGAGAAAGGATAAAATGGGGCTGCAGGAAAACGAGTTGTTAAGGAGAGAAAGCAGGAAGTGACCGCGACCAGAGGAAGTCAGAGTGTTTTTGCTTGAAGCTGAAAAGCTCCGCGTTGTCTGTTTGTTTTGCTTTATTTCTGTTTAATAAATGAGTGTGTACCACACATTGGCTCCCCAACCATGGTCGGTGACGTCTGTTTTTATTTTGCCGCCAGGGAAGTGTCACACAGTTATTTCCTGAAAAGATGGTGATATTCTGCAGTAGGGAGCTAACTGTCAACTGAACTGTTAAACCAATTTCAGTCACCTCTTCGGTTCAGTAATGCTACAGATGAACTCCCAGGCTCCCAAAACTAACATACCTTTAGTTTATGCAGATCTAATGGAGGTTTTCAGCAAACGGAAGGCTTCTCAGTTACCCCCTCATCATTCAGTTGACTGCGCCATTGATCTCATGCCAGGTTCAGTTCCCCCTAAGGGAAGAGTTTTCCCCCTATCACAACCAGAGTCTGAAGCAATGAAGGAGTATATAAAGGAGGAGTCTAACTCTCCAGCATCCGCAGGCTTTTTTTTTTGTTAAAAAAAAGGATGGTTGTTTAAGACCCTGCATCATTTATCGACCCTTAAATGATGTTACCATTAAGTTCTGATATCCGTTACCTCTAGTCCCAGTAGCCCTTGAACAACTCTGTCAAACCAGGTACTATACCAAGCTCAATTTACGCAGTACCTACAATTTAGTCCGAATCAATAAAGGGGATGAATGGAAGACAACATTCTTAACCACGTCGGGTCACTGTGAATGCCTAGTCATGAGATTTTTGGGGTTTGCTAATTTCTACAGACGCTTTATCAGAGGCTTTAGTTCAGTTCCTGCTCCATTAACCTCTCTTACGAAACAGACATCCGGTAAACTGAAATGGTTGCCAAAGGCCTTTCAGGATCTCAAGAAGTGGTTCACATCAGCCTTTATCTTAAAGCACCCCGTTCCCGAACGACCCTTCATTGTGACCCCACATCTAATACAGGGTTAGGCTCCATCCTCTCACAACGTCACGGCACACCCCCCAAGTTATTCCTATGCGCCTTTTCATGCAAACTCTCCCCAGCTGAGCGTAACTACGACGTTGGTAACTGGGAACTTTTAGTGATGAAGCTAGCACTGGAAAAATTAAGATACTGGTTAGAGGAAGCCTCACACCCATTTACAGTTCTAACTGATCATAAGAATCTGGAGTATCTTCGTTCGGCCAAGAAACTCAACCCCCGACAGGCCAGGTGGGCCTTGTTTTTTACCAGATTTCAATATACTGTCACTTATCGTCCTGGGTCCAAGAAACACCAAAGCTGATTCCCCTTTGCGTAATCTCTCTAGTCCATGGAACCCCCAGCTCTGGTCATCTGGGCATTACAGCTACTATCAAACTCTTAAATAATCGTTTCTGGTGGCCATCACTCTCCAATGACACCACTAAATTTATCTAGAATTGCAGTATCTGTCAAATGGCTAGGCCTCCAGGCAACTCCATTCTGGGCTATTACAACCCCTACCCACACCCCAAAGTCACTGGTCCCACATTGCAGTGGACTTTATCACGGACCTCTCAGGTCAACTCTCAGGGCAACACCACCATCCCTATAATAATTAATCGTTTCTCCAAAACATGTTGCATTGTTCTACCCAAGCTCCCTACATCCTTAAAAACAGCAGAGATACTGTGTAATTATGTATTTAGATTTTATAGTTTACCAGATGACATAGTCTCTGACCGAGGCCCGATGGTCCAGAGTCTGGTCAGACTTTTTTAAGAACCTCGGTGTGAACATTACACAGGATATCATCCCCAATCCAATGGCCAAACTGAACAGCTAAATCAGGAAATCACATATTTTCTAAGATCCTATTGCCATGAACGACAGAACGACTGAAGCAGGTTTCTAATGTGGGCAGAGTACGCCCAGAACCCTCTAGTAAAACCATCAACTGGTCTGACACCTTTCAAGTGTGTGTTTGGTTTTCAACCTCCGCTATTTTCCTGGTCTGGTGAACCCACTGCTCTGCCCTTAATTACAGATTGGTTACATAGGAGCGAGGAAGTATGGGACAGAGCCCACACACATTTTTTACATGCTGTCAGACGCCAAACCCTTCAGGCCAACGCACACCCTCATGCTGTCCTACTTATGCTTCTGGTCAGTGGGTCTGGTTATCGACACTAGAGACTAAAGGCTAAGGCTCCCATGCAAGAAACTCAGCCCCAGGTACATTGGCCCTTTTCACATCCTTAAACAATTTACTACAGTTTAATTTTGGCTTAGATTACCTGCTAACTATCGCATCTCTCACACTTTCCACGTCACTCCTGAAACCCACTTGTGGCCCGGTTGGAGAGGCTGAGGAAGAACCTGGAGAGCAGACCCCCCCGATCCTGGTCGACGGCGAGGAGGCTTACAGGGTCCATAAGCTTTTCGACTTTAGGCGCCGGGGTGGTACTCTGCAGTACCTGATGGACTGGGAGGGGTACGGTTCGGAAGAGAGGTCGTGGGTAAACGCAGGTGATATCCTGGATCCCACGTTGACCACAGAATTCCACCGGAATCATCCGGAGAAGTCGGCCCCTCGTCCCTGTGGTAGACCCCGGTGCCTCCTTCCTCCTCGCATCAGGAGCCACTCGTGGTGGGGAGGTTCTGTTACGGTGAAGGCTGCAGACTCTTCTCCACCGTGCCACCAGACGTCTCCTGAATAGTAACCGCCATTGGACTACACTTTCCATCATGCATCTTACCTGCCGCTGATTACTTCCTGTTTGACACCTGATCCTCATTCATCGCACCCAATATAAATCGCTCTCAAACTCTGTTTCATCACAAAGTCTTGATTTGCCCCCGTGCATCAATTACGAGCAGTTTTTCCCCTCTTATATTCTGGTTGTTTTTTTGTGTATTACTTTGGATTGTCCCCGTTTCATGATTGTTTGCTGCCTGCCTATTGACCTGGATTATTTTACCATTTCTGATTGTCTGCTGCCTGCCCTGATATTGGATTGTGATACCGCTTATGATTGTTTCCTGCCTGCCCTGAAATTTGCTTGTCTAACGTTTATTCTCTCTGCCTTGCCTCCTCTAACCCTGTTTGCTGTGTAAGACCTCCCCTTGTTGATTACTCTATTAAAACTGCTGCACATGGATCCAAATGTACCTGACTCTTCATTACAGAAAGTATGGTATTCCAACTGAAGTCAGTTCCCCCACCCATTATTACATATGTTGTAGCTTAATTGAAAACTATTCCCCTGTTCTAATTAATGAAGCAAGCAGGGCCAGAAAACAGAAGATTATAGGACTGTGAGTGATCAAGAACAGTCTACGAGAAGCAGATCTGTTGATACCACTGCTAATTAAAAGCTTAAAAATTAAATTAAAAGGGTGAGCAGAGCCCTTTTCTAAATATTTAGGTGAAGGGGTCCCAAAGCAGGGAAAGCTGGATCTGTGGTTTCTGTGGAAATAGCACATCTTAAATTTGTCATTTGCCTGGCCACTGAAGCAACAGTGTCTATAGTGAAGCCAAAATATGGCAGATGAAAGAAACAAAAGGATAAATGCCAAAATTATCATTTTTGAGTAAACTATTTATTTTGGAGGGATCATTAGCTCTACTATTTCAAATGATAATCGTTGCTCTGAATAAATTAACTGATATAGTCATTAAGACTTTAGTGATTTCATTAATCCTCTACATGCAACAGATATTAAAACGTATTTACCACCTTATGGCATGTTGCTCTCGGAGCTCCCTTGAGATTACCAAATAGAGCAAACAACACACATCTCTATCAGTATCTATACTTTTGATTCAGCTCACTAACAAACAAACAACCCCACTATAGTACATTTACTGTGGTGCAAGTTCTTATTTATAGTTTGCACATGCACATTATAAGAGGCACATTGGTCTCATAATCACTGTTGTCTATACGAGACAGCAATCTGGCTGATGTTTGAGTTAATCATGATGATATGTTTTGTGGTCATTGATGACAATGTAGTCAGCTATGTCAGTCACATAGTGTATTGTTGTGTGGATGTGCAACGAGCAGGGGCGCCACTAAGGGGGGTAAAGTTAGGACAATTCTAAGGGCCCATGCCCTTTAGGGGCCCCCAGAGATCTGCTTTATTAGTAATAACACTACTAGGGGGGCCCCAACCTCATATTTTGTCATAGGGCCCAAAATTGCGAGCAGCGCCCTTGGCAACGAGAGCCACCCCAGTTACGCGACTTACAGTTAATTCAAGTTATACATTTTGTCAGTGCATGTGCTCTCTGGGAATCAAACCCACGACCTTTGCGTTGCTAGCGCAATGCTCTACCAACTAAGCTACAGGAACACAAGGGCCCCAGGGTGGAGATTATGTCCTCATTATTATATATGGATGTAGCTCAGAGGCATAGGCTCTCTAAGCTCTTTTACCTTTCTCTCTCACTGTTACGGTGGAGGCTGCCGCTCCACCTCTTTCGCGTCACCAGAGGGAGCCCTCGCCAGAATACTAACCCTAATTTGGACTACCATGTTCCCCTGTACCTTGGACTGATTATTTCCTGTTTGCCACCTGTCCCTTGTTAACCGGGTTATTTAAACCCCGGACCTGTTCATTTCCGTTGCAATGTCTTATTTTGCTATGTCAGACATTTCAGAGTAGTTTAGTGTGTTAATTACCTGTTTTTGACTGGATCGTTTATTGTTTTTGATTGTTTGCTGCCTGTCTACTGTTTTTACTTTGGACTACATTGCTGATTGTTTGCTGCCTGTCCCGGCCATTGCGTGCTTTCCCATTCTGATTTTGTCTCGCCCTCATTGCTCTGTTTGCCGGTGTTTGATCTTTGCCTGTTTTTTGATTACTCTATTGAAAAAAGAGCTGCACATGGATCCATCTGTCCAAGGTCTTCGTTACACTCACTCTCATGACTATTTTGATGGGAATAATGCTTGTCTGTTTTTGCAGATGCTGTTAGTGCTTTTGAGAAGGATGTCTAGATGGTAAAGCAAAGCAGATGCCTGCCATGAAATTGTTTAGTTGAATACACAGGTGAACTGAATCTAACTTTGAATATATTCCTAACACAATGCCAATTGTTGGTCAATTGTTAGTCTTATGAATTGAGAAATGAACTGCAGAATAAATGTCCAATAAGATCATGGACATTTTAATTGAATATAAAGTGTTTAGCAGTGTGGGTGTTTATACATTCTAAGCTATGGCTTATATATTTAAAGGGCTAGTTCATACAAAATTAAAATGATTGCTGTTTACATTACTCAACCATGTCATTCCAAAAGTTTTTTTTAATTCCTTTTTTATGAAAATGAAAGTAAATGGTTACTAAGGCCATCAGTCACTAGCATTCTGTCTAGCATCTTTTATGGAAGAACAACAAAGTAACTAAGTAAAATCTTGTTCAAGCTTTTGGTAATAAGCTGTAAAATTGAACCATTTGTTAGATTAATGTCTAGCAACAGGGTATGTTTGAATAAAATAGTCCATTAATTAACCAATACAGTAAAAAAAATCTTTTCAATTTACTTTAATTATATTACAATTTGAGCTATATATGACATACTGAAAGACTTCCCTTTTTTAAAAAGGTGACTTTCTGTTTGCTGGTTGATGGCAGGTGGTGTTAGGGGGAGATGGCAAAAAAGTAAAAAAAAAAGTCAAAGAGAAAAGTATTGCTTCATGGTGTAACAGCGCGACTCTTACCCTAAAAACAAAAACCCACAACCTTGAGCGGAAATTGAGAAATTCGAATCTGGAAGTTTTCAGATTAGCATGGAAGGACAGTATGTCCCGCTATAAAAAGATGTGCAGCCATAGCTTGTGCTTAGCACACAAATAAAAAATATATAAAAACAATCCTAGGTTTTTGTTTAATACAATTGCCAGATTAACTAATAAACATACACTACCTGAAGACAATGTGCCATCAAACTTTAGTAGTAATGACTTCATGAACCTTTTTACAGAGAAATTCGATACCATATACAATACAATTGAAAATATACAACCCGCGACTTTACCTGACTTTACCCTTGTTAAAAAATGCCCCGCAAGAACAGCTGCAATGTTTATAGCTATAGACCAGAAAGAATTACTTCCAAACCAACAACATGCCTATTAGACCACATACCGACTAAACTATTGATAGAGCTGTTACCAGCAGCTGAGGAGCTTCTCCTCAATATTATTAACTCCTCTATCCCTAGGTCATGTCCCAAGTCCCTTTAAGTTAGCAGTTATTAAGCATCTCATTAAGATTTAGATTCAAATGAACTGGCAAAGTACAGACCAATTTTAAATATCGCAATATTTTAAAACAATATTTAAAAAAGTTCCAGTCATGATTCAGACCACATCATAGCACAGAAATTGCCCTGGTCAAAATTACAAACGATGATTTACTTCTATCTGCGGACCAAGAAAGCATTTTAATATACATTTTAACACAGTGAGTCATCAATATTTTTGGTCTTTTAAAGTTAAAATGTTTAAAATTTAAATTTACACCGGAACCGGGGACACTTCCCATAAGAACAGATGTACTGGCTCCACACTAAATCTGTCTGTCTTTCATTTCCCCAAGGTCCTGTAGTCAGCTGGGTCCAAACTCTGAGACCAGATGGTGGGGGACTGGATGGAACGACCCTTGAGACAGATCAGGGCTGCTCTTTACTTCTGATTGTCCAATCGCCGTTATTTATAGTTTGTAAATTATCATAGAGTATAGAGAATTTTAGTATTATATTTGCATGGTAAGCTTTACTTATACATAACATTGATAATCTAAAGTGGGTGATAAGGGGGTGATGGTTTAACAGAGGAAATGCTTTTTGTCATTTTTCACCCCCCGCATCTCCCTTAATTCGAGCCTTGCCTATATGAGATCTGAGTGTTAAAAAGAGGTGTGGCCTGTCTCTAATATCATTTGTATCTGTGTTCTCAGAGAGAGAGAGAGGTTGGTTTGTAGTATTGCATTTGCATTAGAAGGGCTGTTGAACTGCATGTGTGTTCACCGGTCGATCGTTTCAGATCGTTCAGTCACTTCTCACAGCCGGCAGCAAAATTTCGAGCGTGACGTTTATGGAAACATTAACTGGACTGATCTACGACACTCTTATGTTCGGAATGATGCTGATAATCGTAACATCTTTGAATCTACATGCTTTATATGCCTTATAGAAAAGATCCTTTGCGCGTCTTTCCGTGGAACCGGTATTATTCGCTCTTTAGGGATGTAACATTCAACGGATCCTACGCAAACGCATAAACGAGTAAGGGGTACTGCATTGTACATTCGGTGGCATGAATCTAAATGTTTCCCAGTCTTGTTAGAGCCCAAATAAGTGTTTCCAATGGTGGCGCCTCGTAATGTGCGATCCCGTGTTGTTCTTATCTTTGCGAGGGCAGCCGGCGTGTTTTAATAAGTTGTAAAGCCTAGAAGGGCAGGTGTGCGTTTTCGCTAGGTGTAGTGTGGACGTGTACAGCTCTGCGGTGACACTCCACTGCTGATAGTGGACTAGTGTGTCTACTGGTTTCAGCTCTTGAACAATCACTGGCTTTTCACATTTGATGAAGTGCCATGTCATGTTGCTCTGCTTGCTTAATGCAATTTTGCATTAACTCTCCATTAGCGCTGTGTGCGTGTGTGTTTGTGTGGAAGAGAATTCAAAGGGCTTGCAGGCATCCATTTTTATGTTAAGGGGCAGAGCAAGAGCAGATAACGAGAATTGATATCACCTTGAAAATAGAATATCCCCATTATTACTTTGTTGCCTTAACAGTGTTTTTTTCCACAGGGCTGACATAAATTGTATAGCCTTTCTTCACTGTATGGCTTGCACTGAATTTGTGTTTGGGTGCATTCTCTCTCAGGAATGGCGTGGAGGATGTTAAAAAGCAAAGTTCTTCGTTTGCCTTTTTTTCTTGCCTAATCTTGCACAAATGATAATTTCTCACAGTGTCTTTGGGGCTCTGTGCCCACCCCTCTGTTCTGAGCTGTCATATTGAGATTATTTACGATCTTTTGGTTTCAAGCTAAATTTTGTTGTCACATCTGTTAAGTGCACCACCTCACACTCAAATGTATCTGGGTTAAGAGTGAGGCAGATATGCTTGCAGTGCAGCAATATTTAGCTTGTCCCTGTCCCCTATGCTATTGTAATGTGTAATTGTACGTTTGCTTTGGGAATCATCATCCTTAAAAAAATAACTTTGACTTATCTAGCCTCTAAAATCAACTATCACATATGGTAATTTCTTAATAATTTTTTAATAGCAGGGTGTGGCTAACGCTTCACATTTCAGGATTGGTAGTATATCTTCTCCCTGATTTTAATTGAACTGACAAAGCTCTCATTTCAGTCGGTTGTTTGAAGAGTTAGTTTAAGGCAGAAGCTCAAAATGTTAATACATGTTTGTATTGTTGTTCTTGCATTAGCGTAAAAAGAGGGTTGTATGCCGGTTGGTGTTGCATGCGCTGGTTCCCATGGCAACAGAAGGGAAGGATGGATTGCATCCTTAGCATAGCACTTTGATACACATGAGTCAGTTTAAACCAGCTGACAAATATTGCTCTGTCATGAATTTACTCATATAATCAAAGCATAGATTATTGGAGAATTTTTGTATGGCCAGTATTATATATTTGTTAAATGTACAACAGAAATGGTCTTAGGTTAATAGAGGAGGATTTCTGAATTCATGTGTGTAAAAATATATTTTGTCACCATATATTATTAGAGTGTACTTCAACTCATTGTATTTTGTACTTGTGGTCAGTGGAGCCTGTGTGCCAATCGTCTGAGTCAGGTGTCATTTCCTGTCATTCCAGGGTCTCAGGGTTCACCAGCATCTCTCCACTGAACTCCTTTATCTGTTCTTTATGACCAACACAGCTCTCCCTCAGGCCAGTGCACACACAGGTGTGGGCTGTACATACCCCTTATCAAGGCAAGTTCAGACTACCTTCTGCAAACATGCCTGCTGTCTTAGAGCTTTTTAATATTGGTTTTATTAACCCATCATATGTCCCAAAGTAGAGTTTTAGCCTTCTGTGTCTTTTATATTATACGTTATAATATCTGCATAACAAGTTGAGTAAAATTGCGTAAGGAATGTTAGCATTTCTTTGTGTTTGCCATGTTCCATTTGCTTCAACGACAGCATGCACTTGAGCATGCACTTGGCATAAACTCCATATACAAAACCTGTTGATCCATCATCCATGTTATTCCAGCATGATTTCAGAATGTCAGAATGTTCCGAGGTTCATTTGTTTTGCTATAATGGAAGGAAAAAACTTACTTTATTTATATGGCCAGAAATTTGCTGATGATTTATTAGTGACCTATAAATTCTGCAGTATCTAAAATATTGCTTATTCATTTTATATCATAATATTAAAGGTAGGAGAGGCAATTTTGAAGAGGCTAGCAATAGGAGGCTAGCTTTAACCCTCCCTTCAGGGCACTCTCCAAAGCCATACTGTGCAAGTAGAATGTCCTGTCACTGCATTGGGACTGACTGTAATGATTGGGTGAATATATTATAGTCCTGCACCTTCCACAGAAGATATACATTTATATGAATGTATTTATATCACTTTACTTGGTGATTGCTATCAGGATGTGAAGAGACTTTCCAACAGAATTATAAATGTTTCTGGAAAAATCACCTACCCTAGTATTTAAAGTAGTATTTGAAGTATTTCCACTATTTACAGGTTTAAATTTGATTTCTAATTTAAACCCAGACTTTTGACGAGTGTTGGACAATTGTAAACAATGGTGTCATTTTTTCACAGTGTGGAAAAACAAACATGTACACTTGAGCTAAGATCGAGATAATCTGTTTTAATTACAAACAATGCAGTAATTGTATTTAATTGGATACAAGGGTTAGAGTTAGGGTTGAGATAAGTCAGACTAATGGAAAAACGGCTAATGTAATAAACCACTGATGAAACAAAAAGGTTAAATGTCTTTAACGTCATCACTTTTCAGCTAAACCCAGTTTTGCATGGCCCCTTAGAGGGTGTGTCAGTGTGGATTGGAATGCTCATGCATTTTGTGTTTGTGTGTGTCTGTGTGTGTGCTTGTGTATGCAGTTTGTGCAAGTGTCAAGAGGGGGGATGGTGGTCTTATTGTCTGCTGAACATGTTTGACAGGCTGTCTGCAAGGGGGAATAGCTATTCAAACCTCTTCATCTTCCTCTCCTGTTTTTCCTTCTAAATTACCCCTTACAGAAGGGAGTTCAGAGTTTGGAATCTGAACTCCAGCTTTGAGTTCACACCAGGGCTGGATAGTTAAGTAGGAAAGAATGCTAGCAGCCAACAGTATAGCAGTTTGTAATAAACAGATTAATACTGTGCACACTGGGCAAGTAGTTAAACACTGCTGCCTTATGCCCTGTTGTCTGTATTTTGAGAGAAATTTGGTTTGCCAGAAGTGTCCCAGGACACAGTCTCATAATGACCATACTTCCTCAGAAACAGTTCTGTTGGTTTTACATTGGATAGCCAACGATAAACTTTGTCCACAGCAAGTTCACCTGCAATAACTTATCTAAATATTTTGGCAGTCTGGCTGAGTGTAGTTAATATTTACTAGTGCCAAGATTTAATTTAACAAGAGAAATGTAAATTGTTTTGTCACTTTGTAGTGTGTTTTCAACTTTTATTATAACACCACTGGACTAGTGGCTGCAAGATCTTATTCAGCTTTTAGAGGTGTCATCAGTGCATCCATAGAGATAAATGTTGGTTTAAGATGCTTCCACCAGTCTTATCATGCAGAAGCCAGGTCAATAAAAAAACAGGTTGCTGATGCAGGCTGCTGCTTGTTGCCTTGCTGACTAACCCTGCTAATTATGTATCAACCCATACTAATTGTTGATGACACTTAATAGTCAGAGTGTTTGTTGTAACGTACAGTGAAAAGCCTGCCTCAATTTGTTGTGGGTTGGATACTCAACACAATACATTTTGATACACATTTGCATATTTCATAGTTGACTTCTGTATGTTAATATTATAAAACAATAGTTCCAGTCCTGGATGCTGATTGGTCAAGAATTGTGATTTATTCACAATAAAACACATATGATCTCTTTATTAAGGCTGCTTTATATGCTGCATCTTTCTGTCTAAACTGTGTGCATTCGTTATTTGATTTTGTGCCCTCTGGTTTTGCTGATTAGAAGGAGAAGGGAATAAATATGGCGAAAGATGCAAAAACAGTGGTACAAGATTGGCCTTGTTTTGTTCAGGCCATTCTGGTGGAGGTGTCCAGCCTGTCACAGTGGATACAGTCATAGCTTGTATGTTCTGACACATGGCCCTCATTGCTGTTTTCTTCTACTGATGACCCCACTGACTGGAAGACTTTTGAGATGAGACCAACGACTTAATGTCACACTTAATGTCATCTATCTCCACCCCTTGTCTGCCAGTGTTGTTTTACTATAGTTGGTTTAAAATGATTTAAGTTTGTGTGACTCTAAAATAGGTCCTTACTTTGAGTCCCAATACATAAAGCAGTAAGTTCTGAAATTTGATAATATGACAATAGTCATATCAATGTCATCAGCCCACCATAATATTATCCAAGTTTGACATAAATTGTTCAATGTATGCGTTAGATCCATAGACTTCCTGTTTCCCATTTTTCGCCATAATTTTACTGGCTCGCCATGGCAACACCAAATGAGATATCAAAAATCCCTTTAAATTATTGATTCTTTATTGTCTTGGCATGATTCTCACCAAGTTTGGTGACAATCACATGCAGTACCTAGGAGGAACATTTAAAAGTTCATGGCATGAACTTTTCAGGTTGACAAGACCAATACACTTACCAAGTTTCGTATACGTGTATGATATATGCACTACCTTTTTGTGTCCCATACCAGGGGACACAAAAAAATAAAACCATACGCTACTGAGCCCCCCTGCCCTGCTCATGTGTCAGTTTTTGCCCATTCCTAATAGCTGTTGACTCTGATAAGTGTGCCAAGTTTCAGGATTTTGGTAGTTAAAGGTGCCCAAACCCCCTAAAAACCTTAAAAAAATTATTTTAAAAATAACATGTAAAGTCTGAATGCTTTTGAAATGTGTTTGCTTATTTGTCAAAATGCTGTTGTTGAGAGCATCTTGTCAGGGAGCTTTGATGTTTGTCATCACAAAATGTGTTTTTCTTGTTTTACCTGCTTCCTCTTTGTTTTATTGAGTACGTCTTCTTTTGACTGTCTCAATTTACAGGTTGTTTGTTTACAATGTATAAATTCTTTGAAGATTTTTAACAACAGGCTAAGTGCTTGTTTGTGTAAGTTGATGGCACGTGTTGTTAGTTTGAAGGGGATTCATCATGTTTTAAAGCATTTCTTTAGACAAAAATCTGAATAGTGTCGAATGTGTCAATAACATTTTAGTCCAGTTTCTTGGCCCTTTATTGCTGTTTTAGCAGTAGTTTAACTCTGCAGTAGTTACTTATTGCTTCATATAGTATTATACATTGTTCTGTAATAGATTAAGCCCTGACGTCTGTGGCAGTCACAAGCTTGAGCTGGGGTGTTTATTCTGTATGTAAAGCAATCAGGTCACATGACCAGGCCTGTTTGTTGTGTCAGTTAAATATGTGGAAAGGAGATGTGGGATGTGTCTGAAAGCTTAGGCAGCTGACAAAGGTGAGGTCCTGCAAACACACTTTTGTAAACAGTTTTGGACAGGTTTCTTGGGCAGCGTAACAAAATTATATTTGAAATATTAATATTTCAATATTTTCAATATTATATTTGAGTGCTTTGGCAATAACCTGTCAAGCATTTAAAAACTACAATACTTATTTCTCAGTGTAAATAAAATCGAAGATTGTTGTTTGTATATTTTATGTTTATATTTATGTATATATTGTATGTAATATTATGTATACATTTATACATAAATTGTCTTCCGACTGCTTCCTCAGACACCATTTTAATTTTTTGAGCTTGTTCCTGCTCGACCAATCATCTCCCCAGTGAATGCACAAATACAGTATTGTGGATATCAAAGGCAGTAAAGGATACATCTATGATGCCTTTAAAAATGATCAGATGAATGTATCTTAGGAGACAGAAAGTTAAGCAAGCATTAGATTGACTTGATGCCTTCCTATCTTGGAAGGTGTCCTTTGGAGACAGCATTTTACAGCTTTTGGATGCAGCCATAGTCTGTTAACAACTCATAATGCCAGTACGAACACTTCAATTTTAAATGCTGACCTCAAACAGTTTGTGAATGCAATGCAGTAATGTCTGCAATTTAAGAGGCTTTTTTACCCTACAAGGTTAAGTATAACGAGTCAAATATCTGCTTGGGTGAAAACATTTTAGATTTAATATAATTATCTACATAGAATACTTTTTGCACTTTTTTATATTTTCATAAAAAAAATTAAAGCATTACATTTGAAATATTTGTTGTCCTATATCCTTAATTTTACAGTGTTTTTATGTAACAAGGACAAAGACACTGCCTGTTTAGCCCCACAAATTTGTGCATGTAGTAGGTAAAAATGAGAAGCACATGCAGGTTTACACAAAAAACAAACAATAAATTGTTCTTTTGTTCACTGTGTGAACAACAAAAATGATAACGCTTTTTGATGTAAAAATCTTGTTTTTTTATAAGTGGACATCAGAGAACAGCACAAAATTAAAAAAGCAGTTAATGACCTTTAGACACCTTTATGCCTTTTTCAAAGTTTTGATTATGGGATGCACTACAATAGTTTTTTAAATGCTTTGTTTCTCAAAAAACACATTTTTCACATATTGTACCTTTATTCTACATCGCTGTTTCCATTTTCATAAAAACAGTCTGTTAAAGGGTCACAACACCCCCCTGTTTTTAGAGGTGCTTTTTCACACCTCTGGTTTGAAAAACTTTCTGAAAAGGGGCGTTGTTCACTGGGGGTAATGCGTGGGGGTAGAGTGCGGAGACTGCATTAAAGAGGGAGTGACAATAAGTGAATAAATTCTGCTAATTTGCACACCGACAATGTAAACACACACACGTTGGCAAGATGGACAGTGACGCCAAGAGCAGCAGCTACAGCGGTTCTG
>JAZGTJ010006055.1:0-25912 GCA_036877575.1 Botia almorhae | reverse complement strand
GGTTGTTTACCTTTAAAAAGCATTTTATTACGTATTTATCCAAACCACAAAGTCAGCAAACTTCTGAATTTAAAATTTCTAAAAAAAACATAAAAACTTCACATTGTCATTTTTCGTGCAGGTTCTTCATTGCACAGGGCACATGCAGACCTTCAGCAGTACAGATGAGAGCTCGCCCCCTGCTGGCAGCTTTTTGACGTTGCTCTGCGAGCCCATTCCTCACCCCTCCAGTGTTGAATTCCCACTGGACAGCAGCACCTTCCTCACACGCCACAGTATGGATCTTTCCTTTACACAGTGTGATGGACGGTAAGAACATTTATAAAGATAGAAGTTCATACATGTCCTGTCAGACAAATACATCACAATCACACTGAACGGTTCTTAAAGTTAATCTCAAGATGGCCCGTGTCAGGAAACTCTAGCAGGTCAGCTGAGTTCCTCTGTTTAGAGTTGAACTCTGTTCACCTCTTACAGAAGAGCTGTAAGGAATCCAAATTCAGCTGCCTGCTTGAAGTGTAATCTTCCCACAAATACACCGATTATCGAATTACTTGTTCTGTCTACAGATCTGCAAGCCTGTAAGCTTGTAACTGTTGACGTTTTATTCTCATTGGTTATTTTGAAAGTGTGTGTGTGCATTTTTATTTAATTGTTAAAAATTAAAAGGTTTTCTGTAAGGGTTAGGTTATATTGTTTATAACTAGCTGTATAACTGCTTTATAACTAAGTCTATTGAATGTCCCTATATGGACAGGAAGTTATTTCATGAGGAGTGTGAGAAAGACAGTAACTCTGCTTTACTCTCTGCTGGTAATTAGAGCTCTGGCTATTTATAGCATCTGACCACTGGTGCTTGGACACACAACAGGTCACATTGTGGTGGCAGGAGATTTCTCTAAGGACCATTTTAAATAGATGCAAATATAAATGAACCGCACACGAATGTTGATGGTCAGCTTTTCGTGCCTACAGTGTCACTGAGCTTGTTGGATACCAACCAGAAGATCTGATTGGCCGGTCAGCCTATGAGTTTTACCACGCCCTCGATTTTGATCACGTGACCAGGAGTTTACACATCTGTGAGTTTGTTTCTCACTCTTCTAAAAGATCTTTGAAAAGACAAAGATCAATTTTAAAGTTGAATAAAAATGACAAATTGTGAATACAGTGTATCTGCACATTTGTCACAATAAACAAATCTGGACTTTTTATTCAGTGCTTTCCAAGGGCCAGGTGTGCACCAGTCACTACCGCTTCCTGGCTAAGAACGGAGGCTTTGTTTGGACTGAGACCCAAGCCACCGTCCTCTACAACAGCAAGACCTCCCAACCTGAGGCTGTGGTCTGCCTCAACTTTATCCTCAGGTGCCTCAACCTGACTCTCATAACACCTCGTATTCCATTTGTTTTTATTGATTGGCAGTTTAAGGTAATTTTTGCTCTCTCTCTCTCTTTTTGGCAGTGGGGTGGAGCAAGCAGATGTGGTGTTCTCATTGGAACAGACCTGTGATAAACCAAAAGTCAACGTCGAGAAGCTGAGCATGCTGGAGGAAATGGACTCCGACATGGAGGAGAGCAGCACTGCTAAACTCTTCCTCCAGATGAAGGAGAACCCTGAGGAGTTACTGCAGCTGGCACCTCACTCTGGAGACACCATTATTTCCCTAACGGGGGCCTGCGCAGGTGCTTGTTTTCAGCTTTGTTTTGATCATTTCTTAAAGGGGAAGGGTGTTATTTTTTATGTGAAATTTGCGGTTCCATTTAGGGCAGTATTTCCTTACTAGGGGGTGTCAACAAACTTCCAATGTGACCGACTACTTAAAGATGAAGTGATTTTGTACTATTGAGTCTCTAAATCAATGTCTACCCAACAAATGTGTCTTATTTTAAGGTTGAAGTTTCTTCATAATCTAAGTCGTTTATTGTTAAAGGTTGTATGTTAGTTGATAAATGTGATCTGATGATAATCGTGTTTTATGTTTTTCACAGATGGTGTGGACTTGTCCTTCTGTCCCCCACCGAGTCCCAACAGTATCCCAGAATGCCCTCAGGATCTCTGTACACCTGAACTCCGCAAACTCCTTTCACCAATATTCGACAAGCCCTCCAAATCCCCACCGGCTGCGGTATGTATGCTAGCATTTGATTCTGTATGTCTTTGTTGGATTTAATGGTTTATCTGACATTGGGGATCTGTTTTTAGAGCCCCGCCGAAGAGCTGCCTATGGAGGTGGATGGAGTGGAGAGGTTCTTTGCCCTCAAACCTGAGGAGAGCTTAACCGTGACAGGCCAAACAGAGGTACTGAGAGAGAGAGAGTTGTAATACAGTGAATAATAAGAGAGATTTTTAAATGTACCTTCATGTTCTAAACAGATTTTTTATCACTAAAGTTGAAGACATGCCGCATGACTCTCTCATTCTGTGACAGAACATGGATGATTTTGATCTGGACATGCTGGCTCCGTATATCTCCATGGATGATGACTTCCAGCTGACCTTCCTGCCCCAGTGTTCCGAGACGGCAGTTTCTCCAGAAATGCTGAGCAACAGGAAACGGTAGGCGGATAAATAGGTTTTCTGTTAATTATTGGGAACTGCTGCCCATTCACATTGTAGATTCCAGATGATTAAGGATTATTCATTGATTCATAATCATTAACAGATTAATAAATGATTAGATTCAGGGTCCCTTTCACCTCATTAATGAAAACTGTTCACCAGCGAGTAGGTTTCAAAGATCAAATAGAGGACAGATATTTGACGTCTACTGTGTGTCATTCTCCACAACAGGGGTTTGGATGATAAGGAAGAGGAAGATATTCCTGCTCTGGCTTCCAAATGGGAGAAAACACAAATGAGCAGCTCTATAGAGGAAGACATTCTGCTCAGCCACAGCTTACTGGTAAGAAGACATTTCTGGACCAGTTCTGAATTCAGCTTTAACTAAAACCCAAAACATTTATTTTTGTGAAAGGAACCGTTCAAAATTGTCATCATTCACTCGCCCTCATGTCATTCCAGACATGTATTTCTTTCATCTTCAGAACACAAACGACAAAAATCAATTGATTCCCGCTGATTCATTTAGATTTTGTTTTTATCCGCAGAAAAGCTATATTTCAGAAGAGTTTGACGCACCGCCTCAAAAGCGCACTCACCTTTTGACCGACAGAGATCCTTTGCTGGGGGGAACTCAGACCATGTGTGATACAGCAGGTACACTTATGTAAATTTTTTACATTTTGTAGTTGTTACATTTATGCACATGTATAGTGTCAGTGAATTTGGGTAGTTGACAATGTGCAAGAATAAAATGAAAATACTCTTTGTATTTATTAACGGTCTGTTCTTATTTTATTGACAGCTCTGATGAGGGACAAATTTCTCACCCGCCCGCCTGATTTAATGAAACCAGTTGTTGACTCGATGTCAACTCTCACTTGAAGAGGAGAAACAGAAGAGAAAATAGTGACCGGTTACAGGGAGGGTTTTGAATTATCAGCATCCTCTAAATATACTCAACACACACCAATGTAACGTAATACAGAGAGTGATGTTTTAACGCACAACAAAAAGGAGCACAATTGGCTGTCGATCACATTCATCAATTGGAAATTGATATTTTTTTGTTTTTGTTTGTTTGTTTGTTTTTAGGGACATTGTAATCATTATATAGATCTTGGTTTATAGACCAAATAGAAGTTGTAGTGTAGTTAAATAGATCCATCAGGTGCAGAGATCTTCTCTATATCGGTTGTAAAATCACGATAGCAACATTTCCACGGAAACAAAACATTGGTGCTCTGAACTCCCCGAGTTTTGCAATGAAGTCCAAATTCGTCCAAAGCACAAATGTGGTGGAAGGGGTTCGAAATTGAAGAATATATTAGGAATAGTCGTGACACTACATTATACCACATTTAGCCTTACTTTAAATCTATACCTAAATCTATAACTTTAAGCATAACCTCACTTCAGTAAGTTGACCTGAAAGAAGCTTTCACACAGTCTCCTGCTTCACCATAGATTTCTTGATAAAAGGGGCGGATCTGTCTTGGAATTATGGGTTGGAATAGAAAGGGCTTTACTTTGAGTGGATGTAAACATGCTCTTGACGTAATATAGATGATTCACTGAGGCCATAGCTGATAAACGCAACAAATACTCTCTCAGTAACATCTTTTTATAAAGCATTTTATATACTTTTGCAATTCAGACTTGTGAAGCTATACTTGTGTGTCTTTGGTGTTTAGCTAACTATTGTTTTGTTTTTTCACTTTGACTGTCTGATAATTACACGGTTTTCAAAGAGACTGCGCACTGCAGTTCAATTGACTGAAAGATTGTCTTTACGAACCCTGAGATGACACGCTAACAAAACAAACGCGCTAATCAATTGTTTGAAATCGTTTGCAGCTAGCGACGGTCTTTTGTTTTCGCATTTGAAATTTGATCTTGTTGTTTGTTTGTTACAGATTCTACATTTGACATCATCTTTATATAACAGATCATTTTAAATAGTGGTTAGTTGTGGTGCATTTTCCAGTTGACTGTGAATCAGTTATATTCACCTTATTTCTGTACACTGTAGCTTGTACAGACATGTTTTAAGGGGTCTTGTTCAAATATGAAGACACATGCCTTTTTACATATGGATAACAGTTCTTTAAATACTCCATTGACTTGGTGTATATTACTTTGTGTATTTTTGCATCATTTATTTCCAGTGTAACTTTACCTTATACTGCCTGGTAAAGAAATAAAACATGTTAAATGCATTCCAAGAGCGTTGTCTGTCTTGAATCACCTGTTGGGTATTGACTAAACAAGAACTTGAGGTCAGTTAGGATCTAATTCTTGATTATTTAAAAGCTTCTGTTGTTTTTCCATACAAATGGTTTACAGACATTGTTTGTTTGCTAATAAAGTAGTTTGATATTAATTACATTTGCTGTTATCCAATAATTACTATTAATAATAAGAGTCTAATATGTGATTGATCAACACCGTCCAATGAAAATGTGCATTCCATACAAAAAAAGGTTTTAATTAATATTTTTCTATGTGGTTCATGATCTGTAAATTAGTTTGAAACTGAGATTTCTAAAGATCCCGAACCACACCCGTTAATCGGTCCATGAGTGCAGTACTGAAAGTGGCCTCAAGGTGGAGACAGCGGTTTCCTATTTTTTACAGTAAAAAATAGCACGTCATGCAAGCAGCTCTAAAAAACTGGTCATGGGCAAGTCAAACGCATTGCATTGTGGGGTACAACACTCAGCACAGTATTTATAAATGCATAATTTAGTAGGTCATCAAGGTTCTTCATGTCCACACGTAACATTTGCAGACAATGCATACAATACTTGCATACAATACATCCAGAGCACAATATAATGAAAGTGTGCTATTCAAATGACTGCTTTGTGTTTTGTTAGACTAGCTGGTACGGTATGTTTTCAATCTGAAACATGTTACTACCATCTTTGAGCGGTGAATCAGGAAACCAGTTTCGCATTGCACGGTCCCTTACAATGAGAACAAAAATGTAGGTCACAAGTAAGTGTGTAGGCGTCATGTTCTGTGTTCCTGCTTCTATGAATACAAATTCTCTCATGGGTCACTTCTAATCCAACACTGATCTGCCTGCTTAAACTAGTGTGAAAACAGGCTTTAAACTAAATTACAGCACAGATTGGGCCCCTGAAGCATGAACGGTTAAAACTGTTGGTTTCTGTGGGGATTAATCTACAATAACCTTAAACATCATAGGTAACAAAACTAAACACCACCCATTGTCTCGAGATCAGATTTAAAATAATTTTTAATAGCAAACATTCCATCCATAAAATTTAATCTGTAAGCATTATTACATACAACTATTTGTGCAGAATTATGTACACGATGTAAATGTTACATATAAAATGAAAAAGTAAAAACAAACGCACAAAAACATTCAATGTCCAACCAGACAGTATAATTCAAGTCTATATCCCTGTTCTACATATTAATGCAATATTTAACAGCAGATAAGTATATACATGAGCTAATGGAAGGATTAAGTTTGAAATCATATACATTACAATCTGTTTGTAAATAAGGTGATTGCAGTCTGGCAGTGTTTCATAGCCAACACATTCAATTTAAATGCTCAGCAAAAACACAGATAAGAGTAAAGGTCTGGCTGCAAACAGGCACACTGTTCTGAGAAACTAAATCTCTTGCAGGTCTAAAGGTTAAGTATAATTCAAAGAATGTTATTCCTTCCATGCAGGCTAAACCCAGTTTCCTTGAGCCTGCTCAAGGTGGCACAATGCATGCTGGGAAGAGACATCACCCCTGAAGAGTTAACTACACAGCATCTCCCATCACAGATGTTCTCATTCAAATTAAAAGACTGTTGGCTGAGTATATAGCTCTTCTCCACGTCATACCTACAATCATTAAATAAACGTCATAAAAATCACTCTGGAATATCATGATCTGTTCACCTCATTGAGGAAAGAAGAAAGCCAAGTCTCCAGTCTTCACTGAAAACAACATAATATTGCAACACTTTACCTCAGATAGCCATGTCAGACCAATAGGGCCATTGCAAAGCATCTGTACTTTTTTCAATTAGAGGATTCACTCAAACTCACGGCATTTAAAGACAAAATAGTGAAGCCCTAGAAAACCTTTTACGTCCATGATAGCAGGTAAATATAGGTCACGTGTGCAAGAAAATCAACAATCAAAAGGCTAAAGGTGAGTTAAAGTCCAGTAATCAGTTGGTTTTATAAACAGAAAGTGCACTTTGTGAGGCCCGTTCCCCAGTTTCATGTCCACTGTCTCTGGATTGTGATTGGACCTCTTCGTATGGTGGTGGCGGAGTCTCTGTGCTCTGATTGGCTGTTTCGGTGCAACAGTTGGAATCCGATCGTATGAGTGATGTCAGTGGACTACGTTCTGATGCGTCCTGTGCCAACAGCAGCTGAGTTGGGCCACGGAAGGGCGGGAGTCGTTGACCCCAACTGCTGTAGATCGCCTCCTCGTATGTGGGAAGAGACACAGGTAAGCCATCTACCACCAGGTCTAACTGATCGGAGGATCTCCTGTTAAGACAGCAAGATCATTGGTCAACAAACAGCTGTACAATATATATTCACGTATTCTATTGTATCAGTTCCAGTAAAAGTTATTCTTTGTGGACAATGAAGCAAGTGAAACTGCTTACCTTTGTGAGCGACAGGAAAACAGACGTGACTTGATGACCAAACAGGCTGTTGTGGTAAGGAGGAAGATGGACACTCCAATAGCAGTTGTAGCCACGCTTGGGACAGAGCTGACTATCCTCTCATGTTGTTCAGCATGACCTTCTGTTAAACAAATAGCATGCATGCTATTTAAATAATCAGCCAGGCTGTCAAAGAACTCATGTAGCTTAACTGGTAGAGCGAGGTCATGG
Source organism: Botia almorhae (assembly GCA_036877575.1). Taxonomy (NCBI): domain Eukaryota; kingdom Metazoa; phylum Chordata; class Actinopteri; order Cypriniformes; family Botiidae; genus Botia; species Botia almorhae. The sequence goes on along the minus strand of JAZGTJ010006055.1, from coordinate 18,462 downwards.
GTTCGAATCCCATGGAACATGTGTACTGATAACAATGCACACCCTATGAGCTGCTTTGGGTAAAAGCGTCAGCAAAAAGCACAAATACAAGTCAAAATGTAATAAACTACAAGCCCAGAGGCCAACCAGGGTAATGGAATCAGTGGTTAAGGAAGCGGTTTACATCTTTTGGAAAACGCCAGCGTCACAGAATCAAAATAAAAGGCATTAAACGCATCACAGAAACGCTTATACTGGTTAGTGTGTCGGCTTTGCTGGCTTCCTGCTCTAGCTGTTCATTTCCTCTCGTGATATGTCTTAGATCAAACAAGGAAGTGTGCAGCCTGAAGAAGGCATCAAGGTTTTTTCCCCTTTAGACTGAGAGTTTAGATCACTAACCGTGGCCCGGGGTTTATTTAGGTCATTTATTCATGGCTCTGCTTGTGTAATGCCTCCAGCACATTTCCTTCATTCAAAATGCAGAACTGACGGCTGATGCAAAAGATAAAAGTTGTTCCCGCATGTCGCTTCCGAGTCTTCCACGTCAATCTCCTACTTCGCAAGACAGTACGCGCGTGTATTGCGATGTCATTACAAAAATACAATTCGTTCCCATTGAAGCAAACCGCTCACACTGTGATGCAATGTGGCAAGCATTCAGTCATACATAAAACTCCCCTTTTTTGGCATTTTGGCACTTTTAGGCTCAGAAGTAGGAAGACCGGAAGTCATGGGGAGATAGGAACAGGACAGGAACATGACCTGAGCCAGACTCAAACATATCTCCGATATGTTACAGCACCCACAATAACAACAAGGTTATTGGTTATTGCTTCAACTAAATAGGTTATGTGGTTTCTCTTACCTGGTCGTGGTACACAGACGGGCACACCTGGCAGCCATTGTCCATGATGGCATTTAGCCTGATAGTGTCGGGGGGGTAGAGTATAGCCCGGCTCACAGAAGAAGTGAATGATGCTTTTCTGAGGGAAACCTCGACAAGGAGAATGATCACAGCGGAAGCCTCCGTGCTCGGGCATGACTGGGTGGGAGCAGTTCCGGCCTTGAACCAAACAGCAAAATTAGAAATGTCAGTCTTTACACACATTTTGTATTCTGTCTGAATTACATTTTGGTCCTGTTTGTCAAATAAATAGCATCTATACAATGAGCGATTATGCCAGCTATGAAACGTAAACGTTTTTGCTTCGGAGGAAGTTGGTGGCTAGTTATCTGTAAGAGGAAGATGTGGTACGCTACAAAGAAACCTCCATACCTGTGGTTAGATTTGGCAAAACAGCCAACATGAGACACCCATAACTTAGGGCAGTATGCAGACATGGCCAGAGAGACGGTCGCTGTGCAGACATCAAAACACCTGTCCTGCTGACCCAACAAACAAACAAACAAACAAAAACACATAACTTAGCAACCTCTGGATGTTTACATATGACATTCTGTACAAGCTAATGCACAGGAATCCATTACTAAACAGATAGCAAAGATGACAAACACATACATTAGGGCATCTAATTATGCATCAGTTATGCAACAGCATTTCACCATTAGGACAATACTTGGTGTGGCTAACGGAGTGTTTTAAACTATTAACCGCAAGCTTGGGTGGTTTCACAGATAGAGAAGGGATCAAACAGCACACCCCACCCCACCCAACCCTTGACCCTATAAACAGCTGCGCAATCCTTACTGCAACCTGGGCGTTGATTAAATGTCAAGGTGTGAACCAACAGTGGTCCAGAAATGAGTGGCAGCTTCACCACAGCCCTCCACAAACTGGAGCAAAAAAGCAAAGCAAACATGCTAAAAGCTCTAACAGTGAATGCGTGTTTTGATCATGGCAGTGCTACAGTCATCTGTGTACATGTGGGATTGTCCCTCTCTGGCAGCATGACATTTTCATATCTTATGTTGGCACAGAACGGACCACAATGTGGGCGGCTTGCTGCCACCTCTTTAGTAAAAACATTATTTACTTGTGAAATGTCAGCCTGAGTACACACTCTTTAGATGTCAGAAATAAGTGTGCTTCGCAGAAATAATTATGAGAGCTGAAAACAAGTGCTCATTATTTGCACAATGAGCAGTGACAACAGTGTAGAAACCCAAGAACTTTAATTTACATCTTACATCTTCATATTTAATCTGACAGCCAATTAGCTAAACAATGGGTATGATGGGAAACATTACACTCTCTCTCCACACACATATACACACACACACACACACACACACACACACACACTTATCATCTATACGGGAACATTCCACACAGAGACAGACTTCTATTGTTTTTATACACAGATAGTTACAAACTAAATATCCTAACCCAGACTCTACCAGAAAACATTTCTACAATAAAAATTATATTTTTTGTTATTTTTAAAGCATAACAAATGAGGACATCCCCAAAAAACGTTTTGCTCAAATTTGTCACATTTTGCTGACTTTTGGTAACAAATTTGTCCCTATTATATGGTTAAGAAAAAACAAACACACACACACACACACAACCGCGCACACACAGAGAGCGACTGTACAAAAACATTGATTCACGCGTACGTGTGAAGGGCTATTCACAAACAAACAAACCTACAGTACAGAACAGCAGAAATACTTTGCACAAAAGCTCTTTTATGCGTTAACCACTGTAGTGAAACGCACTGATAGATCTCACGACAATATCTCCATTGATTTTAAATGAAACTCACCTGACAACGCAGCTCGCTCGGATGTGATTGTTTTAAACTCGTCTGATATAATCCAGTCGGGTTTTTTTAGTGTGTTCTCATTGACAAGGGGACCGTCACAGATTTCAGATAAGTTAACACACAACCTGTCCCCCCTTGCTGAATGGGACCCGATTCAACAAGTGCATCTCTTTCAGAGCAGCTGTCAGATGACTCACCGCACAGCTGAGTTATCAGACTCAGCTCCAGCTCTGATTGGTCGCCCGAGATGCGCGTTCACGCCGGAGCGCGCCGCCCACACAGGCCGTCATATTCTGGTAACCGAAAGCAATTCGTGGAAGAAATGGTATTGCAGTGGTATAATTTATACAAACATATTTTGACGACCACACCTAACTAGTGCCCGCTTCCCCATTCGATTTACAAGTGGCGGAAACGACAATCAAAATGATAAAAATATCAAATGTTTATTTATCGAAATAATGCTTATCAGTGAGCGAACAAGCTAAAAATATATCAGTGACGCACAGCGCTCAGATCTAGTGAGCTGCCAACTAGACGACACGCACTTTGGCCACGAACAGCATGTTTTCGGTTTAAAGACAAATGGTTTTGAAGACAAATGGTTTTGTTAAAAAAAATGTCGTGCATCACTGAGGAATCTGTTTATTAACGACTTATATTGCAAAATATTGCACTTTAGGATTGCACGAGTCTATCAGTCTCATCTTCTGTACATTGACAGGACTTTCCCTATTAACGCAGTCTACACAGAAATGATTGTGACACATCCTGAGTAAGTTCTGCTCGCCAGCAAGTGAGAAAGTGAAGTCAGAGAGACGAAGGAGATATTTAAAAACTGTATTTGGAAAATCTGGAAAATCAGCTTTGAAGTCCATTTTACCACCAGTAAAAATTCACATATCATTAAGGGAACTCTAACATTGGTTGTCCATCAAAACCAACAACACTTAAAAGTGAAACGAGTAAAGAATTAACAAAGACGATGGCCTGTCAGTAGCAGTTGTAGATCCAAAAGGATGTTGAAGATTATTTGAACACATAAATCCAAAATAATGAGTCTGTCAGATATTTACATCCAGATTGTTAGAAGGCCAGTGGTGAGTCATCCATTCTAGTCCACATCTAAAACAAAAGTCCTTTAAAACTACCTACACACTGACAGATCAGGAAGTTATGGTTACAGACTTGAAAACAAAACTACATTTATGTTTACAGTGCAAGATTAGAAATTCAAAACCTATTAGGCTTAAAACGTACATCAAAAAGTCAACAGCAGAACATGGGACATTGGTTTAGTTATGATGCAGCGACAATATGAGATGGATCCAAAGACATTACTATTAAACAATGTACCCTTCCAGAAAGCATTTGTTAACGTTACCCAAATGCGGTATGGCATGCGAGCACCAAATAAGGAGCATGACAAAACATGACAAAAATGTTAATAATGTCTTACCATTCAAAAGATTATACTCACATCTTTTCTGGGAATGTAATACATTTGAAACGTGTGAGGAAAAAAACATGACAAAGGAAATACGTTCTGGAATATTTAACACACATTCGCTGGATGAGTCTTGTGGGAAAAATCACGCGTATCAAACTGTTCTGTTCACAGTACAGCATTTTTCATTCACACATCCACATAAACAAGGCTAAAGGAAACGGTCAAAAGCCATTTAAAAATTTGCTGGTGTTTTAAAAGATAAAGAAGAAACTCTAAATGGCCAATCACAAATCATTTGGCATACCTGCCCAAACCGCACATGCAGTAAGGCTGTTGTTTTGCTACCAATAAGATTAACTTCAATATGTTTGCTTCAGTGCACTGACCCAGTTAAACCACAGTCTATAGCTACAATCACAGATTAGCATTAACGTGACCCTATACATACTATTTCCTAATTAAAAGGGATCAATTTAACTTAGTGTCTCTAACTAATCATTTTAACGCTATTAGTGTACAACACGTCTGATTGTCATTACTTTTGTTCTACCTCCTGAAACACTAACAATACAAAACACAAAACAATTACTGGTGAAAATTTACTGATGTCTGTCAAAAAGCATCAACTTTTATGACTTCACATCTAGAATTAGTTACACTCGCTGGCTTACAAGTTTAGGCCTTTGCAAAACCATTCTGTTTTTAGAATACCTAAAAAAATATTTACATAAGCTACTATTTCAGTCTGGAATTAATCAATTGAGCTCTACATTAAAAAAAAGTGTGATCTGATTCGCATAATGATATGGCCTATATTTGCGTGGTTTCACTATGAGTGCCAAATCTGAATCATTTTTCTCAATGCCACCAACTAAGCCAGTGAACAAACAAGAAAGTATGTATATACACACAACCTTAATGGGGTGTGTGGTGTAGTGTAATAGGGCATTGTGTCAGTTTAGAACCATGTTTGGAATAACTGACATTATAGACTTTCTGCATCAGACTTCATACTGTCTTTGGTTACTTTCTAGGTGCAAACTAATAAGATACTATGTCTCTCTTAAACCCTAAGATATGGGGCTCTCATCTTGGAAAGCAGTAGTGTAAATGACAACATATGACAATCATATGAGTGTTTACACACACAAACACCTGTGTGCCTGTGTGTATATTAATCTGTGTGTGCTTTGTGGTCGTTGTAGCAGCTGTCACGTGGTGGGATCAAGCAGGATCTATAGCTATAGTGTTCAATTCATTTGCCAACAAACTCTTGTATGCTAAAATCTCATTCTTCAAGAATACAGCTCACACGAATCCTTCAGAAAAAGGTTGTGATGCTTTAAAGATGTGAGATACTTATGAGGAAAACTTATTTGGGAAAGTTTCAACGTGGGGCATTGGGCAGGAGAAATAACTCAATCCCTTCAGCTAATGTGGCACGACACGGGTGACTAGTTTTTTAAATAAAAAATAATAAAAAACCCACATCCACCCCTTCCCCCCTTATTATGTAAAAAGTGGAACAATGAATGAAAGGAGGAAGTATCTGTGTGGAAATCATACCGGAGTGCAGCTGAATCTCAGAGCAGTGTTTAAAATCATCACACTGTCAACAGAAATCATTGTAACAACATGAAAACAATTTGATATAACTCATTAAAGTAAAATTAAAAATCGGCTGACGCAAGACACCTCCAGTGTTAACCGTCGTATAGTGTAACAGAAACTTATATTTTCTTTTCTTTTTAAAAAAAAGTTAAAGGATTTTCTTCAGTAGTTTTTGAGTAGTGTGACCTGAAGTCTGAGGTCAAATCCAGGAAAATCTGAAAAAAAAAGTGGTTCTTTGTCATACTGCCTAAATCTTCCAAACCTACTCAGTTCAGCCAAAAGCGCAGTCTTAGAGGTCAAGCTCAAAATAACTGGGATGTGTTCTAGTGTTTCTGGGAACAAACCGGAAAACCAGAGTATGAAAAGGCCCTTCTTTCAGTAAAACACTGTGAAGTTCCTTTCAATCATGTGTGAATCATGTCCACACATGAACCACAATCATGGTATCAAATAATGATGTATTTTGTGGGATGATAAGAACAGTGGTATAAAGTCATTTCAATGTAGCGCCGTCAGCATTTATAGTCTGTCCTCCTCAAACGCTTGACCTGTACAATCATTTAATGCTTAAACTGTGCAGAGTAGAACGCCATCTTTGCTTTTGAGCTCAGCAGAGAGCTTCTGGCAGATCCCGCCCTGATGTCTCATCTCATGCGGTTCTGCCTCATGAGAGGAACAATGCACGAGGGAGGGCCTGCTTTAGTCAGGAAGGGATGCTTTAGAAGCTCCTGAGCTGTTGCCCTCTGGGCAGGATCTCGTACAAGCATCCTGTCCAAGAATCCCTTGAGAACCGGAGACACCTAGAGACACAGAAAAACACCTCGTTGTGTAAGACACGCTACATGTGACTCAACAGGTCAGTGCACACACCCGTTTACACATTCATTTGCATTTTGCCCTCATGCAATAACCAAGAGGACACGGACTGATTACCTTGTGGAGATTTTTGAGTTTAGGTGGAAGGTTGTCTCGGATCATCTTCATAGCCTTGAGAGGAGGTTCGTTGAAGTACGGCGGCTCTCCGTCCACCATTTCGATCACCATGATTCCAAGTGACCAAATATCCACCTATAGAAACGGTTTTAAATGGCTGTCACACTCTTTCAGCTTCATGCACTGAAGAAGCCAGCAGAATTGACACAAATGAATTGGTAAAGAGTGTCGTGTCTTGCCTCTGGGCCATATGGGAGTCTTGAGATGAGCTCAGGGGCCATCCAATAGGGCGTTCCTACAAGAGACTTCCTGCGTTGCACCTCTTTCGACACCTGGGCACAAAAGCCAAAGTCTGACAGCTTCACCTGCAAACGAGGGCAACAGAAATAAAGAGAAAAGATACATTATTTGACAGAAGTCTGAATCATCTGTTTAGCCTTAGAAATATTACTTCTCTTATTCCTCTGCATAATTTGTGAGAATATAATCATAAAATTAATTAATTATTATTGCAACTATAACACGTTTGTGTTTAAACTTGTGTTGTATGTCATAAAATATATAAATATAAAAATAAACATGATAAACCTTCAATGTGTTGAACAAATTACACAGCACGAGAGCGTGTGAAAGTGATCTCTCTTTTTCTTCACTTATTACTTAATTTAGTTTCAATGAAGTCCTTCTAATTTTCTGTGAAAACTGCTGCAACACTCGGTTGACTAACTATACGAGAAAGTATGCCATCGGTTTGCTGAGTGAGAACCAGTGTCAGAAACATGGTAAGAGGAAATGAAACATGCCTGTGTGTGTGTTTGACTTTATTGGCAGCCCCTGCCGAGAAACAGCTGAGGGTGGCTAAAAGAACTTCCGCCTTATTTAACCACAAACACAATGACAAATGCAGACCTTGTCTAACAATCTACTGTCTATTCAAACACCATCAAAAAAAATCGAGGTTTGGTGTCAAGGCCGGAAAATACGATTTCTGTGAATGCAAAGAGAAGTATTCGACAAAAGAAGAAACAATGTGCACTACAGCAGAAGGTCTTTTCTAAAGTCACTTATGTGTTGTACGTAAAAGTTTCTGTTTAGAGCGATCGTGGCTCAAATAATTATGTTTACGAGGCAAGACAATTCTGCGCTCCTGCCTGTAGTTCACCAGCTACTTGCTCCCACATCTCGTCTTTGGATCATCTAAGCACTAGTGGAAATACAGGTCTAAGCTCACAAAAGAACAGGTCGGTCAAAAACCTGTTCAAACATCAACACAGGTTCTCAGGCCACCAGGATAAAATAGCACATTGTAGGGGTTTTCCTTATGTTCTCATGTTCTTCTATTATTTTAGACCCGTCTAACAAGTGTTAAAGAACGGTGAGGGACTTACCCTGCCATCATGAGTGAGGAGAATAGAGTCACTCTTAATGTCTCTGTGAATGACCCCCTGAGAGTGAAGCACTGAGAGAGCCTTCAGAACAGACAGACACACAGTAGCAATCTGCTCCTCATTCATCCTGATAACACAAGAAACAGAAGATTATCAATATGACCCGTTAATGATGAGCAAACAGATGCAGAGCTGTTGCTGATCAAATGAATACAGAGAGTGATAACGTTGGTTACACTAAACCGTGATGTTGCTCTGCCATCTAGTGGTGATGCACTGTTGCCAAGCAACAGATAATTGGGCTACATCTTATTTTCAATAGAACTTAAACAAGTATGCACACAGTGGGTCCAAAAGTCTAAGCCCACATTGGAAATCTGGAGTTCAGAGTAATAATATCTAAGACAGATTTTTCTGTTTCTTAGCCACTGATCAAATAAAAGGTATTGACCATGTTATCTTGTTGTACAAAAGCTCCAATAATAGCACAATAATAAAGAACAAGATGTTCTTTGGAGCCCTCTCAAGAAGTTTTGGGACTCTTATAAAGTCTCGCAAAAGCTTGGCCTTGGTCTTGCCAAAAAATGGCACATGCCTAAACTAAATTTGTACTTGACTGGTACAAAATACTTGCCTGGTATGTGTGACGATGTCAGTTAAAGCTCCGCCCTCAAGGAACTCCATGACAACCCAGAGTTCATCCCCCACCAAGTAACTGTTGTACATCTCAACCACGTTCTCATGGTGATAGTCCCTCATGATCACCACCTTGGAAACAAGAAACAAAGCCAGCAGAGCTTCTATTTTAATTCTCATTAAAAAAACAGTGGGAAAAAACATCTGAGAAACATCAAACAGTAATAATAATCTTACAATGTCATTTACAGCCAGAAAAGTACAAAATAACAGCAGTAATACAGTGTTTAACAGATAATTTCAGCAATAAGCTAAAGGAATTATTTTTAATAGCACACTTACTTGCTGCCAATTACACGCAAACAAACTGCTAAGCCCGTTTAAAGAGTTTATTTTTCCTAAAGGTTGTGCCCACCTCATTAAACAGTAACTCTCGTCGCTGCTGTTTTCTCAGGTCCATCTTCTTCACAGCCACCAGTTTGCCTGTGGTCTTCACTGTGGCAATACACACAATGCCAGTGGAACCTTCACCGATCTTGATGTAGTGGTCCAGATAAGTGCGTGGGTCTCCAGGGTCCACCACCATCTGCAGAGCGGCGCGGAACTGCTCGTGGGAAACCCGCTGGGGCTCTCTCTGTGGCGAGCGGGCCTGCTGGGGTGGTGCGGGCGGGCCTGCCGGTTTTGGTGGAGGGGGCATCTGTTGCCCGTGAGGGGGCTCGGGTCCTAAAGCTGGGTGGGAAGCATGATGCTGGGGCTCTGCTCTGTGCTGCCCCTGCGAGGAAGATTTACCTCCACTGCTGCCGCCCTGGACCGCGCCAGCGGAGGGGCCATTGTGGTGGGGAGCTTCATGAGGTTTGCCTGCTTTTAAATCCTGAAAGCATATAATGATTAGATGACAATTTATGAAATGAGAATATGAGAATATTAATATTTTCAATAATATTTGAGGTAAATATAAGCAAATATTTACAGTTTCCACACATTTCCAGTTATCGGTGATTACTCATTAAAGATTATTAAAAATGATTTTATAGAGACTGCAAGCACAAAGAAGCAATTTTCAGAACAATTTATTTTTAGCAAATATACCGTAGTTGATAAAATAGATTTAAATTATAGTCACCACAGAACTTACGACTTCTCCTGGAAATCATTACTACTATTTCTAGGTTTTCATCAAAGCAGGAACCTTGTATTTAACATCCCTCCTATGTACATTCTAAATTTGTTTAATATTTTTTGTGTACCTGACCAGTGGGGCCTCTCCCAGAATCACTGTCAGAACGTGGGTACGTGTTGAAAGGTCGGCTGGTCTGCTGTGCGGTTTTTATCACCCCCTCTGTAACAGGCAGATTGGGCGTGCGGATATTTGGCCCAGAGAGTGGTCTCTTCTCGCGGGGAGATTGTGGGCTGGTGTCTCGCCCGGTGTAGCTGGATTTGGGCCTCTTATCATTAGCCCCCTCTCTCCTGACAACCTGGTCATGATATTCACGTGGATCTCTATCTCTGTCTCGTACTCTTGGCTGGGGTGGTGCGGCTGACCCTCCCGACCTGTCAGGCTCTTTGTGTCTGCTCGGCTCCTGCCCGCGAGGCTGCTGGTGAGGTCGCTCATCCTCTCTTGATAAACGAGGTGGACGTTGTCTATGATCAACACCTGGTTGCTCCTGACGTGGTCTGGCCCTGCACAGACAAAGAGGAAAGGCACATACTCCTCAGCATCAGCATCAAGACCATCACTGTCGCCTATGGAAACCATCACATCTGGTTTGAAACTACACAATAAGAGATGCTTCTCACTTTTCTTTGCCATCTCCATGGCGATCAGAGTGTCTGTATTGCTGGTGGGGGCGTTCTCCATTTTCGTGACCCCCTCCTGATGAACCAGAGTCCCTGCGGGGTTGTGGTGGTGGGCTGTCTCTCCTCAAGGAGTTTGAGCGAATTACAGACATGGTCTCAAACTCATCCAGCAGCCATGTGAGATGGCCATCGCTGTCGATCTTACGACCCCGCACGATATTCTGCAACACACAAACATGCAAAACCGCAATGTTTAGTGTGTGTGTGTGTGTGGGGCGGGGAAGATCCATGAAAACAATGTTTATTATGAACACCTCTCTGTAGGTTTATGATTGCATGCAGTAAGCAAAGACTACTCAGTAGAGCGTATTTTTCCACTGTATTACTTTCCAGTCTTTCTCTCTCATCCTATCCCATCAGGAGTGTTGAGTTTTAAGCATGTGCTCTGTTGTATAAAAGCAGACATTCAGGTTTTCGTATTTTTTTGTTATGAACTGTTCCAGATTGATTGTGCATGTCTTTCTTAGGGATATTTACAAGTAGCTAGGACCCGAAAACCAGTTTCAAATGAGAATCTTTTCTTGTTTTCTAACTACTTGCAATCACTGCCAAAAAACATCCACACATTGCGAAATCAGCTTATTACCAATCATATAATTGTCGCAGTACATTTAAAACATGCTGCTGTTACTCTTACATAAATTGCCGAGGCAACGGTAACAGGACAACGGTTGTAATCAAACACAACACACAACCGAACCCACAGGCTTACTGTCTCACCTTGCGTGGCTCTACAGTAGTGATGACAGTGGCATCGATGAAGGGTTTTGGCCTCTTGGCCGTGTCCTCGATGAGGCTCTGCCATTGCCGTGGAAGCCCCACAAACTTCTGCTCCTGCTCATCGAAATCAGTGTGAACACGATGCTCAAAGTTGGAGGGCGCTGAGATCTGGATGCGTTGCTTTTTCTTCTTGCTGAACATGTTTGCAGTGCATCAGACCTGAAAATATGGAACATTTTGAGCAATTAATTACCACTCCTTATCCAAGCTTTCAGCTTGACATTGACAAAACAGACATCAATATCAAATTCACAAGCAAGCTGTACCACTCACTGAAAACTCGAGAGGGCGATTAACACTTTGCTGTGTTTATTTACATTAAAATCGGAGAGACCCACAGCCAGCTGTTCAAGTAAAAACGTGAGCTCTCACTTCACCTTGCAAGCATTTCAACAACACTCTCTTTGCGGTACAAAACAAAGCTGTCCAGCTCTCCACACTCTCCTCTAGCCCTGCCCATTCTCTCTGCGGGTATCAGAGACACTCCCTGTAGCCAAACACTGGACTCTAATACTCTGATATCTGTGGGCCGAAACCCCCTCCTACACCTGACTGCCTAACCCTGGGAAAACTCGATAAAGCAGCAAGAGGCATGTTTAAAAAGTGCAGGAGCGTTTGAAGTGTGATCTGATTTTTATGAAGATGTCAACTGGGGCATGAGGTCACCTTTGGTGAATTGGAAGTACTCAGGTATTCCAAGAAGTGCTGAGGTGAAGCGATTTTAAAAACTGAGGGAAAACTGGGGGTCATGAGAACACAGCTATGTGCAATTTCTAGATTTAAAGAAAGTGAAACTAACAATTTCCCATTTTATATACCATCATGCTTTGTGTTCATTTACTGAAAACCACTATGTATAAATGTATAATATGCCTTGATTATTAACAAGACTTCTAATGTACTTCTTTACAGTACATTCTTAATCTACTTGGCAACAATGACTGTTTAGTTTCTGATGCTTTGCCTGACTGTAAAATAGCAGCGACTTTTTCCAAGGCACAATGGTGACAGATAAGAGAAAAAATTCACTCGTGATTCACTTCTGATCTGAATGGCACCGATCTGTCCGCTTTTACACGTTCAGTCAGAAAGATTTACTGAAGTATATAGTAATACTACAGGCTAAACAGGAAGGGTAAAACAAAGCTTGCATTATCTTGCACCTGTGAGATTGTTTATTTGAAACAGGTGAGGATCATGAGTGACAGAAGCAGGTGCTCCACAGGAAATCTACAGTACAGCAGGATTCCAGCACGCGCACGCGCACACGCACACGCACACGCACACACGCACGCACACACGCACGCACACACGCACGCACACACACACACACACACGTTGGCATATGTGATTAATGAGGATTCTTCATAGACGTAATGATTTACGTTGTATAATGACATGTGTATAACAATTTACATGTTGTATAATGACATGTGTATAACAATGTAAAAATCACTTAAAAAACATTCTAAATGGTGATTAATTAAAAAATGCTAAATGGTTTGATGGTTAGGTTTAAGGCATACACGTGTCCTCGCAAACCACATATTCAAACACACAAATGCGATATTAAACACCACAATTTACCTAAACAATTTGACTGTCTGCTGAGGATAAACGCAGACTTTCTACTGCATTTACAATTGTTCAGCAACCATGCAGGCACAAGCACGGGCTGCTAAAGCAAATTTAACGTTTATGAATTTTTGCACTCACTATACGCTTGTGTCATCGTTTTTATTGCAATCAGCTCTAGAACAAAGAGGATTTTACAAAAGTGACTGCTTGATCCATCATCTACTAAGACACAGGCTTTAAAACTACTGATTTCTTTGTACTTTAAAAAAACACCTTATATAAACATAAACTGCAAATTGTAAAATGTAAATTAATAACTGTGTAACAACCAGCTTTGGTTGCACAAATGACTGTGTACATATAAGCTACAGTAGTAGAGCATTTTAATGAATTAATCAGATTCTGACATTAGAACGTGTAACGCATGCATCCAGCCATCAACAGTGAAACTTCCTGGCTTAATCTGGCATACCAGCCACATACCATTATGCACTGGTGAACAGTGAGAAAGATATTTCTGTGGTCAATGCTGCAGAGATAGGCCCTGGCCGGAAGACCGTCTCTGCAGTTAGGCATTTAATATGCAACAATACTGACTTCTTTTGAGGCCCTGCTTAAAATGACTTAATATAGAAATGATAAAAATAACAGGCCAAAATCAATACGTAAGACTTTTTTTTGTTTGAAGGACAGAGCTAGCTTAACAGAAACAAGCCTGTGATCAGTAGGGAACGTGGTCAATGCTGCTTGACCTTGAAACTAGCAACTCTAGCATTTGAGTTCGTTTTATCAGACTAACCTAGTGTTTACAAAGCCTGTCGTTTCTGTCCAGTGACATTTTAAATGATTAATACGGACTTGGTCAAAAATAAGGACAGAAAGTCATTGATATTGTTTGACACAACTGTTTCTCAAAAACATCCGTGCTGAATATTTGGACTCAGGTATATAAATAAAACACAAACAAACCGTTTTCAATGTTTTCATTATTGACAGTGACACTCAAAAGCGTTTGTTCACACTAAACGGAAGATGAATTTAAAGGTAGACATTTTTAGCAACCTTTTCGAAAACTACCCATCTCAAAAAGGTTACACTTTTTACAATTCCAATAGACATCAATCTTTTATGTGTCTCCTTTTATTATATTTCCAGGTAATGCACACATAATACACCTACAACAACAGCACTTTTCTTGTTGACCAAAACAATTACTTGTTGTACGGTCATCGTGCAACACACAAAGAAGTAACTACAGCGTGATAACACCCCACAATGCTTTGCATGTGCAACATACACATGGCCTTTATGTGCACTTGACTACAGGTCATAGCCTGATAGAGGGCTTTCTGATGGAAGCGATTACACATTGCTCTCACCAACGACAACAGTACAGTGTTCACCACAGCAGCTCACAAAACAGTCATGCAAGATCAACACTGACATCACTATGTGGTGGATGGGTAGTTAGGTAATGCACTACTAAACAACATTGAGGCTACAACCATACATCACCTTGTAGACGCAAACAACCCTTAATTCTCTATATTGAGAGCGCACGCTAAATGCTAAATACACACCAAAAGAAATACCCAACATGAACATCAATGTTAAAACGGAAATATTTCCCAAAAGCACAAAACTTTTCCGCTAAGAACGCATTTTAATATGCAACAACAGCTAACCATGAAACTATCCAGATTTCACAGGAAACACTCAAACACAGTGAGGTGAACAAAAATGAACAAAATGCAACATTTTACAACAGACTTTTGCTCAACATGAACCCGAATTACTAGTGACAATTAGACTTGATTCTGGGAGACTCAGAAGGCTAATGCTGGGCTAAAGTAAGCAGTAGCACAAAAGACTGACCCCGTCTAACGCCAAAATATTTAAGGAATGCCTGGAGTGCCCGGTACAGACTGCACCCCTGTCTGAATCCAATCATACCTCCTGTAGGGAGAAATCTACAGCTGCTAGAAGAGAGACAGGTATACACATACAGAGTGAAACTGCTTCGTACAAACAGAACAGTAAGGTAAGACAAGGAAACATGAGATTCTAAATGAACCTCATATATCGGCTAAATAATCGGTTTAATTTTATAAACTCTGGCTGCTTTGACAGATGGTTAAATTGTTACATTGAACTGCTTTTAAGAGGAAGTTATTATTTTTACATGATGTAATGCGTCTCATAAGACATATGATGAATAAGCCAGTATCGACACTACAGGTGCTGCCATATAACTCCCACTCAAAAACACTGACAACAAACATTACATGATAAATAATTGACATATCTGTATATCACTCACACAAAAGTTAAAGCAACATTATCTTTAGCAGCACTAATATTAGATGTATATGCTATATATAAATGTTTACCAAAACTGCTCAACTTACGCTGCCAGCGTCTGTTTATTCGTTGCCACAGAAATGGCTTACTAATTTAAGGATTAACAAGTCTTTAAGCGATTTTTAAGTCTTTTAAGCAATTTAAAGAGTTCTTGTCATTTATTCGGCGTTGAAGACACCGTGTTTTGTCTTATGTAACTAGCCTCTCCATTAACTCTAACTGTAACGCATGAACAGTTCGGGCAAACTTTAAAGTAGTTTTTGAGGCCTTCTGACACGGCTTTACTGTACAATCTCTTTTAGTGAGCGATTTTAGGGTCACAAATCTCTCGCTTGATCTAAGTCTAAATAAAAACTACGTTGGTTATTGGATGTTAAGGCGGCAGTTTTTGCTATCTGAAATATCTCTGAACTACTACAATTACTAATTCCTCTCTCAGGCGAAGAAACACGCATCCAAACTTTAACAGCAGCGACATGACCGAGTAATAACGGAATAACGTTTAAGTTTGTGTTTTGTATGACGTTAATTAATTTTTTAAGACACACGGTAACCTAAACCTACTCGGCTAGCTTTAATGAATTAGCTTAAATTAGCCCGACGAACAAACTCACCGAAACTCAACGCATGGCACAAAAACAACCCGCCCTAACACGAAAACAAGACGCGTCTATGATAAACGTCGCTTTATTAAAAGTCTTACCTGTAGTGTGAAATGTGTCCGCGGAGAAAATAACTTCATAGAGTCGGTAAAGTTTCTTATGTGAAGTTAGCTTCAGCTGGCTAAGTGCGCGTATCGGTCACAGAAGCCCTCACGAGCTCAGTGCTCGCGCTCTCTGCGCCATGTTCACACTGACTAAACCTTCATCCGGGACACTGGACGCTTACAGCAGTGCCTCTACTATAGTACAGTACAGTACAGTACAGTGTAGTATAGTACAGTATATAACCTGGGGGCCTAACAAACTTTTTAGGGGGGCGTCAAGATATAATATTCAATATAAGACAAAATGAAAAATATTCAATATAAGACTAAACGAGTATATAAACGAGCTAAAAAAACAAAAAGTCAGATTATTTTTATAACAAATATACATCTTTTTACTTATGCCAAGTTCTAGAATATTTTATTGAGTAGAATTGCGATTGAGGAGTTGTTGTTATGCATATAGTCATTTCTTAAATTTTTAAGTTTAATCTGCTTGGCTGTACAAGTAATTTTAACCCACTATTTAAACTTTAGAAAATGTAACCTTTTTAAAAATTTAAGGCAGCAAAGTTTTATAGTGTTGAGATCCACTGTTATACTGTAATCCAGTTGGGGTAAATATTAAAGTAATATAATAACATCATTACATGAACATCTCAAGGAGCAGATTTTTTGTTATGTAAGTGTATCATTTACATTGCTAAAAATACCAATTACATTTTTACAAACAGCTGTTTATAAAATGTAATTGGTATTGTCGTGGTATTTTCAGTAATCAGACATAATATGCTGATTAAATACAAAAGTAAATTACCTTAATGACAGACACGACACAAGAACAATATGATAAATGAAAGATTATTCTAGTTATGAGATAATAACTAATGTTGTTGTGTTATAAAATTTATAACAAATACTTCTGATACTTCAATAGTCTGTAAATCATTACAGACTATTATTAAGTATCTTATCCTTTTTATTAAACGGTAATAAATGACCTGCTTCAGAAATTTACTTGATGTGTATTGTAAAGTAAACACAAAATAAACAGTAATAGCTGAAATGTAAATTTGTTTTTTATGATTGCACAATATCAAGTTAAAAGGACATTATCTGCACAGACTGTATTTTACATATAAGCCAAGAAAATATACAATATTGTATAGTGTATTAAAACGTTCTCTGCAGACAAATGTTTATCACAGTGTTTGGTCATACATGACACATGTGCTGCGGTGAGTCTTCAGCTGTTTCTAAAAACAGCTGCACCTCAACACATGACACATGACACATGACAAAGACGTTTACATAGAAGAGGAACAACATATGATAACAAGAAACACAAAGCTATACTGTGTACTGCAGATAAGCTACAAGACAATTCAAATGAAATAACAGACAGACACAGAAATTGATGGAAATGATGCAAAAGCACTTTTATGAGAGCTGCAACCAGCTGAGGTCATCAGAGCTGTGACAGGAAATAAAATCTTTTAACACTCTTCGCTGTTTCAAATACATGTGTATACGTACAGTAAATAAATACACTCAAAAGTTACATTTATGGTAATGATTTTGGTTTAGAGATCCACTGATACTCACTGGGCCTGAGCCTTAGTGATCCTCTTCCCCACAGACAACATTTCTGCCAGCCTTGAGACAGCAGGGTCAAAGTTCATGCTGGCAGCTGCAACAACCTTTTCATCTCTAGATTATGAATGATATAAACAGAGTAATGAATGAAAAGCATCTTTATTTTTAACATCTTTTGCCATGTTGAGCATTAAGAGACACTATTAGCTTACTTGATATAAAATGCCAAAAATTTTCTCTCCTCAGTACTTCCTTTCAAAACAATGTCAGTGTATCCCTCTCCATAGCCTTGAAGAATAAAACATTAAACAGACTTCAGGTAATTTGTTTCATGTGTTCACATATTTCCACAGTATGAAGAAATCTATCTTGAAATGGTCACCTGTATATCGGATACTCTTCCCCAACAACATGGTCCAGAAGTACGGTACAGTGTTTATTGCAACCCGGCGATTCAGCATACTTAAGCCTGCTATCCGTCCTGTATTGAACCGCAAGCATATATTTGATGTTCATTTCACTGTTCCTCAGGCAGTGACATTAAGATGATCACTGTAACATCAAGTGTTACCGTGCGCTTGCGCCAGCTGCCAGTGTCCAATATTCACCCTCTTGTATCCAACCAGAGGTAGAGGAAAGGAGACCACATCTCCAGCACCAAAGACATCGGCCATGTTAGTTCTCATGAACTGAAAAACACACGTCTCATAAACAATGGCTGCATTCAAGCATTAAAATGGGGGGCAGCCGTGGCGTAATGGTTAGAGAGTCGGACTTGTGACCCAAAGGTTGCAGGTTCGAGTCTCAGGTCCGGCAGGGATTGTAGGTGGAGATTGTGAATTACCAGCACTCTCTCCA
>JAZGTJ010006054.1:0-25920 GCA_036877575.1 Botia almorhae | reverse complement strand
ATCGTCATATTTAACTTTAGGTTTATTTCACAATTTGAATAAAAAATTTGGGTTGGATCTACTGGTGCAATGTTAGGATCGTTTATTTAAAACAAGTATGAAAATACAGTTTTGCAAGTAGATAACTTTTCTGCAGTCTGATACCCAAAACAACTTCACTCGTGGTTACAATAAGATTCAGAAAGCAAATTTGTAAATGCAGTAGCAATATTAACACGATTAACTTAACTTAAGCCAGTCCTTGTCATAACTACTTATAAAAATAGAAATGTAATATAAACTATATAAAATGTTATGTATTATTATATATAAAAATATATAACAATTATATTGTTCATTTTCACTTCAATAAAGTTTAGCCATGATGCACTTAGTTTTAACGATAGGAAACCCACTGTGTTCCTGTTAACACGTTCCCCTTAGCACATGACAGGGTAAATCCCCTGACCAGCTTTTTGTGTATTTACATATGAACAGTTCCCAGAGTTCTGACTTAACATGCAAATCAGGAAATTAAAAAAAATCTTCAGTTAAAGCCATCGGCACATGACATTTTGGAAACATATTAATTATTCACAAAGTAGACGAATGTTCTAACATCTTGCTCAATTTGGGAACGATCTAAAAATCTAAAAAACGTTGACTCAGATGTATTAAAAAAATGATAACATTCAAATAAACCGAACGTTGAAACACAAGATCAATTCAATTCAAGCCAATATGAGAGAATAAACAACTGTGTCTGAACATAATTCCACACACTGATTATTCATGTGCTCAAGTATGTTGGTTCAGAAGCCCCAGGCTGCTCTTTATGGGTTGATCTTATGTAAGAAGCTTCTTCCATCTGATGGTTACTTTACACAAGAATGTGGTTGCCATAGAAATAGCAACCTTATGATGCATTTGTACTCTGTAGCCAAGAGTGGAATCTGCTCTGTGTCATGAGACTGTTTACGTCATTGACTCCCATCACCTACACTGCGTTTGTGTCTGTGCATGTACTGCGTTATGATATTGTGCTTTATGCACACTTACATGATAAAGTTTAGGATAACAAATAACAACTAAGTTAAAAACACGATTCTTACATTACCTCACGTGTTCCTCCTCCAGCCCATGTCCACCTTTAATTTAATAACTCGATTTTTTTTAAAAAGAAAATGTTGGCGGTTCTTGTCAGTGTGAAAATCGCTGCCACGATGCTCGGCTGATGTGTATGGTTGTCAGAACGTTGCTATGTGGTGGCTAAGGGGTTCTAAATGGTTACTATGGGGTTGCTAGGGTGTTCTGGTAGTGCAATTATTGTCTTTGCAAGCTTCGCTATTTTGGTCAAACACAGAAGTTTAGTGCCTTCAGCTATGGATGAAACGTATATACCTCGCACACTCGTCCTCATGCTTTATTTAGATTATGTGAACATCAACTCATGCATAAAACTGACTCATTCTGCCTCAGACTTCAACACATTCTGCCCCGGCTCTACTCTCAAAATTGCATCTGTTTCGCTTTCGCCCACTAAATAATACTTTCTAAATGCCTCATTTACTTTTTTCTGCACCCTTGTGAGATACTTTTGATGCCTTTCGTACCTACAAACGCAGTTTAGTACCATAACTTAACATGTTTGACTTTTTTCACTGATCTGAGACCAGCTTCCTCAGGTTCGTCTTTATTCGCACAGTCTAAAGGAAAGCACAGACGCTGAACTCAGATCAGCATTAAGTGGAAAGCTTTCTCCGCGGCAGCGTTGCTAAGTAACATGAGCTGCTACTTAACCTCCATTTTCTGTCTGACAGCTGTAGCTCTTGTGTGTGTTAATGTATTCATTTCAGAGTGCTCAGACTCTGATGACCATACACTGTGAGTGTCTGCTACAGACCAGTCCAGCCCACACACACACACACACTTGTACAATACACACAGACACAATGTACAATAAACGAGGCTGAAGAGACATTTGTGATAGCTTGATGCTTGTTTTGTGGTTTGATGGTTTTGCATAAGGCCTGTGGTTGCCAGGTATAAAAAGATGGCCAGTCTTTATTCGTCTGGCATATGTCCTTTTGAGACCACAGCGTCTCTTATCTGCATTGCTCAGGAAACATGTCATTGGCCATTATCAGTTTACTACAAGGCAGCTACAACAGCTCAGCTGATTGGTGTCCGTGAAAAGTCGTCCAGCTGTGTCTGGTCCATTACAGACCTGTGATGGTGTGTTATCCTGTTAAAGTAGCCCATTACCCAGGTGAATGTTGGATCTTAATCAATGCGTTTAATCAGTGTAGACAGCCATTGCCAAACACCTGGAACCTTCCGTCAGTCTCTCTAAATGCATCTATATAAATGTATGTACAACTGCCATCTGATGAAGTGATCCACTGATAAAGTGGATTTTAACTGTCAGATGAGCTGTCCTGTTAACTCAAAGCAGCCGAAACCGTGACTCAGGCCAAGCCTCCAGTCATACAATCGTAATGTTCCTGTACCCATGCAGAACTCACAGAGGTTCTGAACAATGGCACTAGAGAACATTAAAATCCTTTTCTAAATTAAGAACACTTAAACCTTAAGGCTTTAAAAGTATTGAAGTTATAGACATTGTTATTTACAACCTGTCCTCCAGCCCATTCAAACAGACAGGTCATTTGTCACTCCCCTAAAATACGAGCGCAGTCTCTCAGTCTTAGCTGAAAAGCACTGAATATATAATTCACAGATTTTAAAGCACTTACATTATAAGATACATGCAATTAAGAACATATAGAAAGATAGTTTTGGTATATTTAAACACACAGAGAAGATACAGTATAGCGTACAGTATAGAGAGAAGATACAGTATAGCGTACAGTATAGAGAGAAGATACAGTATATACAGTACAGAGTTTTATTACGACTTGTTACAAATAAAGACTATATTATATGACTAACTTCATTTACATTCACTTGTACTTACTTTCCCATGATTATATTAGTACAAATTAAACGTTTATATGCATTATCCATAGTTAGTTTGTGACAGTGGCCTAGTTTACATTGACTGCATTTTCTGGTATAACTTGTTGGGATTTAAAGGTGTGTATGGGTTGTTTTTTTGGCACTGTATCTCATTGGTGTCTATATTATACTGTATTTCTCCTCCTACAGAACCAGCTGTGGCAAATGTGATGCAACATAACTCAGATCTTTTCTAGAAATGTCAAAAAATAGTTTTCCTAGAAATCTACCTCATTTAATATTAGTATTTATTATAAACAGCACCAGGAAGAACTTCTTTATACAAAACAAAGTATTTAAATAGGGGCAGCGTGTGTTTAGAGAGTTATAGTAGGAAACCTGTATATTGGCAGATTGTTTAATTCGATCTCTCTCTTTCAGACTCGTTTGGTGGACCATTTCCCTCAACCATCCACAGATGTCACCACAAACCCAAGCGCTGTTTGACCCTGCATCCCTGCGGAGGTGTGCCGGTGAGCCCCCTTCTGTTCCACCCCAACGCTAAAGGCTCTCAGATCGTCATGGATCTAGCGCAGAAGAGCGTCAAACGGCAGGCCAGCTTCTGCAACGCCATCACGTTCAGCAATCGACCCATAGCTCCTTATGAGCAGGTCCGCTTAAAGGTGAGGGGGAGGAAAATAGCATTGATAATTCTGGAGCAGGAATTGTGGAATAGTTTTGGGAATAATGTGTGTGGAAACTAAAATGAGTTATGAAGGAGCGATGCGCACGAGATGAGAATACTTCAAAGGCCCGGCTGCAATGAAAAGACCATTCAGTGTAACAAAATACTCGCACTCATTTTGCATACAGGGCTGTTACTTTAAATATGGATGTGTGTGTGTGTGTGTGTGTGTATACACATATATAGGATATATATACGTTCAGGAAAGTTCTGTATTGCAATTCCTAAAACTTACAAAAATTATTGTTGTATACTTTCACCAAATGACAGCTGGATTGGAAACGTAAAGACTGTATTGAAAACACATTCATCATGCTTTTTGAATTTCACATTTTAAAAACTGAAAGTCTGGGACAAGGATAAAACTAGGAAATCTAAACCTAAGAGGCATTTAAAAAGTAGCATGAAAATGAGACATGAAGGCACGGCAAAACGTTCCCATGACGGCCTGCTTATGCGGTAACAATGCAAAATAAACATTCCTAGCCCAAACAGTGGCACCCAGTCTTGCCTAACCAGTTACTCAACCAGTTCAGACATTAGTGTGTGATCTCCCATACTAGACCAGTTTCTCCATATCTTGATATTGTCAGGAGCTCAGGGTGGCTGCGACATAACTCACTTTGTTCCTGACATGTTTGTAGTTCTCATTCCTGGACTTCAAGCAGTTGTTACTGTAAGTCAAATAAAACAGAGCTCCTCTACTCCAAACACACTACTCGACTACCTCATACAACCCGAGCCCTTCCTTGTGTTCCTACATTTACCACATTACACAACGTTCCCTCCGTATACACCTTCCAACCCCACAGCTGCAATAACGCAGATGAGCGTTTTGAACTTTAGCTTCAAAATCTTCAAAAGAATCATATTTAAGTTTAGTTTAAAAAGTCAAATAGTTTTGAATTCTGCGGTTCTTTTTATTAGGTGAATGCTTTGTCATGTTTTCGGAATGGAATTTACATTTATGCATTTTGACGCTTTTATCCAAAGTGACTTACATTGCATTATACTATATATTGTTTCTGAGTACTTGCAATCCCTGGGATCGAACCCATGACCTTGGTGTTGTTAACGCCATGCTCTAACCACTGAGCTACAGGAAAGCTGTGCATTTAATTTAATTTTCTACATAATTGCAAACATTCTGAAGGACATCTGAACAAAGAACAAAGAACTATGAAGACACTAAATCATATCTTAATTCCTCTCTAGATTACGAAGAAGCAGAGCTGTTGGAGTGGAGCTCTCCGTCTGGGCTTCACCTCTAAAGACCCTTCTCGGATCAACCCCGACACCCTGCCCAAATACGCCTGTCCCGACCTGGTGTCTCAGAGCGGCTTCTGGGCCAAGGCCCTGCCGGAGGAGTTTGCAAACGAGGGAAACCTCATTTCCTTCTGGGTGGATAAGAAGGGCAGAGTGTTTTATCGCATCAATGACTCCAGCCCCATGCTGTTCTTCAGTGGTGTTAGGACCGCAGAGCCGCTGTGGGCTCTCATCGACGTCTATGGTCTGACAAGAGGAGTACAACTGCTGGGTGAGTCCCAAAAAATTTAAAAGAGTTTAAAGTAGGTTTCTCAGCCAGGGGCCAGGCTCACTAGGGGTCCTCAACAAACTTAAAAGAGGGCCCCAAGATGACAAGACAAACGGAATATTGTAGAAGGCTGAAATTCACTGGTTTCAAGTAAACATAAAATCAAAACAAAATTTTAAAAAAGTGTGCCTTCCACCAGCTCCTTCTGTGTTCTTGTTAGAAATGTAACTAGCTAAAAACAGACTATAAACAATGCATTAATTTGTCACAAAAACTGTTTATTTATGACCTGCTTGATGCAGAATAGTTCCTGCTCTAAATATCCGCAGTGAATCAAAGAGCTTAAATGTACAGGCTTACCACACACCGAGCTTTGATGTACCAGTGTATGTACGTGTTGCTGATTGCGGGTGTTTGTGCATGAAG
Source organism: Botia almorhae (assembly GCA_036877575.1). Classification (NCBI taxonomy): domain Eukaryota; kingdom Metazoa; phylum Chordata; class Actinopteri; order Cypriniformes; family Botiidae; genus Botia; species Botia almorhae. The sequence continues at coordinate 20,278 of JAZGTJ010006054.1, read as the reverse complement.
GGGTATGGAGAGGCGAGACATTTGCATCTCGCACGCATACGTGTAGCGGGCTGTAATGCTGTCATCCCCCAGGGTTAATTATAGAAGTAGGTCACACACCCCAGAGATATCTCCATTTATCCTATTTGAGCTCCGTAGCAATGGAGGGTAGCCTCCTTGTCTGCTAACTGTCTCCAGTGCCGGATGCGTTTCGTAGCGTGCGCGGGCAGCTTTATCTGTACCTCTGTCTCAGGGGCCAGCATTAACATGCAGTACTGAACCTGTGTTCTTTAACGGTTCAAAATACGTGTGTGAGCGTCCACTCATTTTACCCTACAGCGGTTCGGTCCCTGCTTACGCAACAATTTCTCTTACTCGTTTTAAGTGTATGTGGGACCTCCAGCAAGAGATCTAAAGAGCTCTTCCTGTGTTTAAATCAAACACTGCCCCTGCAGTGATGATGCTGGAGTACAAACGGTCATATCTGAGGCTTCAGTTCCTGTGGGTTGACATACAATATCAGCTGAAACAAAAATATATCCAATTTAAAATAATAATACACGTCCTTCTGCTTATTGAGCACAATTCATTAATGCATCTTGTTTAATGAAAAAAATATTTTGTCTTTGCCATTTGTCATCCTAATTGAATGACTTGCTCCACCCCTAAAATGACTTTCCTTTGGATGTGATGTCACCTTGGCCTCATGGGCTATTGGTTACATTCGCACAAAAGCTGATGTGGGAACCGCAGCTTGCCAATAGCTGCTAATAGATCAAATCTAGCCAATAGTTGGGCACAGTAATTTAACGGCTGTTAACATGAATGTAATATGTTAAAATAATATCTGTTCTGTTAAGATGCTCTTAATAATGAACTCACCCTTTCGCCCTTAAAACATGTCCTGGTCAAAACACCTTTCAAATGGAACCTTTACTATCACGTCGAGCTACATTGAGAAACAGAACTCTGTTCACAACAGAGTCAATTCTGATTGGATCTTTACACCAAATTCACCAATTAGTTTGCAAATGGTATTTTATGTTGACTTCATAGAACGCTGACATTTTTTGAGTCCTTTGCCTTTACATACAGCCTTAATCACAGACAGAAAATAACTGTGAATCACTTACAGGATGAAGTGTAAAGATGAATTTGAACGCTCTATGACTCATTTGTACAATCGCCATAAATTCTTTCTGATCATTTTAGCTTTTGTTGTCTTAGGAAAATGCATTTCAAGTGCCTCAGGCCTAAATACATGTGGAAACTTTCACCTGCACCTGCGAGTTTAAACCACACACACATACAGTTCACTAGACAGTTTACACAATAACAAACACACACCCTCTCTTACCACACAGCCTTCACTGTGGATTCAGATCAGTCGAGGCACCGGTCCACTTTCAGAACACTACAAATGATTCTGCTGTGTGTATGACAATCCACTGCTACACTTGGCATTCACTAGCGCGCTCTTCATTTGATATTACAGTTGCCAGACATGCAAACCAAGACAAGTTTCACTGCAGAAACGGTATCCAAGTTGCCATTTAATAAATCAACCACAATCATTAAACACCAAAAGCGTATGATTGATCAGACTATGATTATTTTATGTTTTGTATTATAGTGTCCAGTTCCAAGAATGAGTTAAAATACAGTAATATCGTTGTCAAAGTTCAAACCTGACCATTTTAATTATTATCCTTCTGTGACAGACATTTCATTCTGGTCAGTGGTATTATAATTCATATTATTTCATTCTGTGATGTTTAAATGTCAGAATCACACCTTCTGCTTAAAATACAGCATTTGCACAGCTGGTTTTTACATTTACATTTTAGGCATTTGATTGACGCTTGTATTCGATGCGACTTACAGTGCATTCAGAATATATAACACATTATCAGTACGTGTGATCTCTGGAAATCAAACCCACAACCATTGTGCTGCTAAAGCAATGCTCTAAAAACTGAGCTACAGAAACACACAAACAGTGTTTAGTTCATCTAACTCAGAGAGTTATTGCTTGGCTACTGGCGGTTTAAAACCTGTCTAAGCGGCTGTGCTAACTGAACAACAGGATACTGAACAGGTAATACAAAAAATAGAGGGAGTGTCCTGAACACTTTCCATCGACATTTAATTGGATGCTAAAATGTGACAGAAGGTTGGAGGGGAGGGGTTTATTATAAATGACAGGGCTTGATGATGTCAGCACAAAAGGAAAGCGTTTTCAGAGGCAAAGTAAGAAGCGAGTTTTTCTCCATCATTAAAACTGACGGATTACAGTATCGCCATGAGCAGCAAATCTACCTCTGTGCGCATGCAAACCCTCGTTACTTTTTACTGTTTAAGAGCCTCTCGTCTTTCAGACTCCCTCTTCTTTCAATATTATCCGAGGGAAAGTCTTTATTGCCCCTGCAGCTCGGAACCATGCAGGCCTGTTTCTGACATGTGATTAAGTGTCTTACCTTGAACCTCGCTTGCGTGGTGTGGTTTTCAGGGTGCCAAAATATAACAGTAGTGAAATGAAGCCGTCCCCCGAGGCACTTGGAAGTGCAGTGAGGCTGGAATGTTGTTTAATAAATACACCAGCCCTCAGCTACCCTTTTCCAAAATGCGCTTGCTAGCCAGACTAAATGCAGCAGAAGCTGATGGGCCGAGTTATCGGGAAGATTTATTACCCTGTGTATTATTGTGTTGAAACAGGCTGAGGATTTGTGTAATCTAAATATCTTGCAAATTAAATTGTCTTGTAAATTAGCATCACGTTTTCAAAATGTACCATATTCTCAGCAGTACAGTTTCTATAGATGTCAAATTTCTGACAGATTTCACTCTTTTATACTGACATCACTTTTAATTGACAAAGCTTTGTCTACTTTCTAAGGTGCTAGCGCTCTGTTTTGCTGTTGCTATGTTTCCTTGTTATCCACTTTGCCTCATCCTGTGGTTTATTTCTGAGGACGACCAGCAGCAATTGTGGAATACAACCTCATGTCCAGTACATACAGTACAGTGACATAATAAATGACTGTGAATTTATTATAGTTCACCCTAATGGATAATGGTGGGCTAGCACAGAGTTTGTCTGTTGTAGCAGAACGTGTCAAGGAAGCGGCTAACAGGACAACAGATTGTTCACTGCTGTCATGCATGAGGTAATGAAACAGGAAGTTCTCTGGTGCAGAAGGCATTATGGCTGGTCAGTACGACAGTTTGTTTTGTTCAACAGTAGAAATGCATTATTTCTATAATACATTGACTATACAATTTATATTGTGGTAGATATATTAGCAGTGGGCATGCCATGATATCACTGTTATATAACTCCACCCCTAAAAGCAATATGTTCAAGATTTTGCTTAATACACTCTAGCTAAGCTAGTTCTTTGACAAGCTGTAAGGAACATATTTCCATTCGCTATAGACTGCTTCGAAGCACTGAGAATACAAAGCATGCAGGCAAAACGAGTGTGAAATTTATTATGACACCACCTGGACGAGGTATCGCGTATCTGCTTGAATTGAGATTCATTCAGAGTCTTTAGCCTAACTCCTGAGATTGCGTTAGCGATTGATGTTACTTTATGTAAGATATCTTGGCCCAAGCAGCATTACAGAGGGTAGACCCATGTGGCTAAACCCAAAGCAGCTTAAATCAGGCTTGATCGCGAAGATTCTAGGCAATTTAGATTATTATACCGTTCAATACAACATCAACATTTCAAGAGAATAGAGGGTCCACAAATTCAAAAACTCAATCCGACATGCCTAGTAAAGCATTCTGGGTAATTAGTAACAACAGCATTAGCAGAATAAAAAGAATGAAATTCACAAACAGATCAGTTCTGCTCTGTTCATTAAACTCGTTGCTTGTAAAATGTTGTGCGCTGTGGAAACGGTCTGATTCTCATGATTTATTTGACTGACACGATTGTTTGACTTGGCTGCAGTGGGCCGTTCCACGCTAATATTCCAAACTGAACATCCCATGCTGGGAACATAATCTTCCAAAAATAATATCTTAAATACAGTCTATTTGTGCTTTTAGCCAGACAAGAGCAAATTGGTGAGGCCGAAGGGGTTGTCTCAGCGCTAGCATACATAATGGCTAATAACAGTAGTAATTGCGTTTGTTTGGCTGACCGACTGCTTTGGGGTGAAAGAATTTTTAAAAAAGTTATAACAACAGATGTTGTTCCATTTGGCCATTTGACAGTGTTTTGTGTTTCTAATTGTTTCTAAGCACAAGGAGAAAAATCTAGCGAAGAAACGCTAGTCAAGGGGTCAAAGTTTGTTTTCAAGAGATCAAACCAGCACAGGAAGTTCTGGGAGAAGCGCTCAAGGTGGCGGGAAAATGTAGCGTGACCCGTTCCAAAACAGAACACCTTCCCTTTCCTGCTGTTAAGTGTCCTTATATCCCTTCTCCAAACTTAGAACTCCCCTTTTTCTTCTTTTTCCTCATACCAAGCTCTGGGGATATCCAAACATGGAAACTATGACTGAGATAAGGTGTGGCTGTGTCTTATATATAGGCAGAGCACTTCACCGCCTCTTTAGGGGAGTTACAGGGCAAACATCAGTTTGTAGACTGCTAGATAAACATCCACATGTTTGGGGCTCTGGTGAAACATCACAGACCTTCTCACATTTCAAGGGTATGAGTACTTCCAGTATGCTCTAGTTTTAGTGAGGATCCAAGAAGGTTTGGTCCTACAAATTTAAAAATCTGCCTGTGTGATTTTCTGTGTGACAACACAAGCGATTTCTGTCTTAAAATAAACACCAAATAATATCCATATATCATACATAATATAATATTCATATATAACATCTTATATATTTATTATTTATTAGATGTTTAGTTTTAGAGTATTAGCCGAGTGAGCTATTCCCATGTTACATGTACACTACCAGCGTGTTCACTACCCAGTGTCTGCAACCCATTTCTCTTTTGCAATGTGATGTTTTTTCATGCAAAACACAAACTGTAGGGCAGCTTTATCCATTAGGAACTGACTGGATTGTGTCTCTGTATGACATAAAAACAGATTTGTGAGGTCGGCTGGCAAAAAGAAAAGTCATTTTAGAGGAGCAAGATTATTAAATTGTAATAAAAGATTATGATCTTTTTTATTTTTGGGGATAACGTGTCCTGACGTTTGTTCATAGTAAGACCAGGAATGTGTATTACACAAGAAAACAGTTTAGGTTTTATGTTGACCAAATGTGTGGCATGAGGCAAGAAACCATGGCTGGCCTGACTAGAATTTGGACAGAAGCCATATGGAAGGTCTGAACGAATCTGGTTGTGCGCGTGTGTTTGAGAGAGACAGAAAGCGAAGTGTGACCTGAGGGAGAGGGGTTTCGTGAGAGAACATTTGTCAGGGGGTCCACGTGTTGCCTGTGTGACCATTATTCTTAACAAAGAGAGTCAACAGCCAAGTGTGGCATAGAGCCAACAGGCTAAAACCTCTGCTGTCGCCCCCTGCTGTTACTCTCAAGTACACGCACGGTGTACATGTTTGTTCTCACAATGTACATACACAAAAGTTTTGAATTGATTTTTTCATTACATGGGGAAAAATATATTTTTAACAATTGCTTGGCAGCAATGAGATTAGATGGAGTCCAAATGGTCCAAAAGTCAGTCTTGCATCTCACACAATTTCTCCTGAGAAACAGAATATAGTAATCTCACACACGTCTCAAACATATCTGCAGATGTGCTCAGGTTATCTGTGCTGTGCTACCCACATTATAAATCTATACTGCTGTATGTAAACAACTGCCTCAATCGTGTTTGTTTTATGAAATTTAGGAAACACGTGAGAGACACAGCGAAGACCTAAAGGATACACAACTAAACCCAACAAAAATGGAGCTTTTGAGGAGCTACCTCTGAGCAATACAAATATTCATGTGTTTACTTGTACAGTGAACAGCTGGAGAAACAGAACAAACAAATCAGTGTGAAAAGCCTGATAAGGAACAATCTTATCCAGCGCCTCACAGCTAAAACTCACAAATCAAAGCTAAGAAACCACACTTCCATTTTTGGCCATTTCGTTCCCGGCCAGACTCATTCTGACTGAACCAAGAGCTGCTTTTGTTTATCAGAAACCTCATCTGCTTATTTTCCACTGGGTTTTGTGTTTAATTCAACAGGTGCTGGGTCCTGGTGCTAAACCAAACAAGGACCTCAGACAAAAACAGACAAAAAAACACGTTTTCGCGTTTTGTCTCTGCAGCTGCGTCCCATTGCTGTGGCAGAACATTAACGCTTGAGCTCGCGTTCGTATCTTCTCTAAAAACATCAAAACTGTCTTTTTTTAAAAGCCTTGTGTGTTCAAAGCGATTACGATCTGGCCTCGGCCAATCACATTGCAGCTTTGCTGTGCCTCGTTTGAAAGGGGCCAATAAAACAAAGGGAAAATGGCGACAGGCAGTTAAGCAGGTGCAGGGTGATTAGACGGGCAGCAGCTGCCACTGGTCACAGACATTTTGGCACAAATGCTCTCTTACCCCTCCCTCACTTTGTCTGCCTCCCCTGCTACAAGTTTTCAACTCTAAAAACCCCAGAGTTCCCCGAGATGCTGTTTGATATTGACCTCAGCTTCTGTCCGAGTGACCCAGCGAGTTCAAGCAGCAATCAGCACTTGTTTCCTGAACGGGGAGAAGTATTGAAGGGAATAATGTACGTGCCTCTGCACCATCACGTATCTGGTGCACAGATTATGACAGCATCTGCTGTGCACAGGTTCTCACTGGGACTGTGTTTAGACAGAATACACAGACTGTAATCCGATTCCGTTATGAGCGAGCACAGCTATGAGAAAAGTAGAAGAACTGAGACAAATCATACAGCCATCAATCAAATCCTGCATCAGTCCTTTTGAGAGAGAGAGAGCGAGAAAGAGAGAGATTTCCCTGTGATTTTACACTGCAACTTTATTTACATATTTATTTAGATATTTACATTTTTACATTGATTACATTTAAATATTTTACACCGTTTCTTTTCCTTTCGTTCATTTGTAACTTTATATTTCACTTTATTTAGTTTTGCACCAAATTTTCTATGTACGCTTTAAGTATTTACAGTAATGTTACTGTAATTTACATTTACATTGCATTACTGAATGCAGCCAAGTTGAACGCTGCAAGCATTGAACTGCTTTGTCAACAGTACAGCTTTTGTCATGCCAATAAAGGGAGGGAGGGAGAGAGAGAGAGAAAGAGAGAGAGAGGTATTGACTACATACAATAGCTGGATAATAAATTCATTCATCTTTACATACAAAAGAAGTCACAGCAACATCGCTCTTCCATATCATGTGTGCGTGTATTTGCAGGTGATCTCACACCTGTATTTTGCCCTCCTCATCCATTTCCTCATCATTCCCGGTCCAGTTTTCCTGTCTAGCTCACTGTCCTGAGACAAGCATCAACCCTGTTCACACTGGATATGCGTCACTGCCTCCAGCTGCAGGGCAGCATGCAGCACAAAGCCTGCTGGATTAATCCTATTTACAGCCGGCTTTACTGTAATAAACCTGATCAAACAGACACACACCAGCCGGACCTCCAGTGGTGATGTCATCACAATGTTCTCTGCCTGATCCCGCTGTTACTTTTAAAATTTGCTACCAGGAATGCTGGTAGAATTAGATTCTACTTCTGCTTTAATAATTATATTATATAATCGTTATTTCCAGTGACCTTTATTTGTTTTTCTGTACGGTAGCACGATGTATAACAGTAACATCTAGCTGGTGCGTGATGTTGTAACGGTGGCTCTCAGAGTTGGGACATCCATTTGGAAGCCTGCCTGCAGTATTTTATTCACACCGAAGTTGAAATCGTACAATAAAAGTATAATTTCCTTTTTCTAATTTGTAAATGAATACTCAGGGCTTTGCGTTTACAATCTGCCTTGAGACACTTTCTTTGTTTAGGAGCAATATTTTTCATTCTCATCCACACTTACAAATAAAGCATTTTGAATTGTTGATGCGAATGTATAGACGATGCTGTACATAACTAATTCATTTGATGAATTACATTTTAAAAACTGCTCTTCTCCCTTTCTTAAAAACTATGACGCTTAGAATAAAGGTCTGCTGTTAATGAACTAATCAGCGCTGGCGAGACACTTTTAACTTTGAAATACAGGGCATTCTCCAGCAGGGCTATCAGTTACAAAGCAGGAATCACAGTATTCAGCTTGTTAGAGTGCCGGGCTAAGATAAGCTAGCTAGCCTCCCTTTAGACTGCTGTAATAGGCTATTTTAGGCTACTAGGAAAACGCAACACGTTGCTAGCACAGCATTTCATTGATATTTGGAACTATTTTGGGAAGGCTGGCAATGCATTGTGGGTATGCTGAGATGGCTATACTATGCAAGCTATATCGCTATACTATCACCTACTATTTATTACATTACTATGCAGTTCTATTCCTGACATCTGTTGAGTATAAATGGTAAAGAACGTCAAGCGGCACTCCCTGTCAGCCATGTTGGAAACACCTATTCATTACTCTGTAATACAAACTGTAAAAATAGTAACGCAGTTTATTTACACTAGCTGGCTTCCACTAGCTCACATACAGACACATAACATTCGTATACAGAGTCAACGTTTAAAAGACAGATTTGTGAATGTACTCGCATTGTTGTTAGTAGCAGCAAGATTAAACACAAAAAAAGTTCAAATTCAAAGTTCAAGTACAAATTATACAAAACAATTTTACAAAAAATAAATTAATTAAGGGAAAACTGCTTAAAGCAAATGTAATTAGCTGGTTTAAATTGGTTTAGCTAGTCTCCCAGACCAACAAACCAGCTTAGTGACTAACAAACCACCTTACACAATCTCCTGAACAGAACTATGGCACTGTATTGTCTAAATACTGCTAATTATTCCATCTTTGCCCTACAGACAGTGAAATCGTCCCTCCAGACTTTCTCCGCCCAAGATCCTTCACCACAGCACGTGGCTCCACCTCCTTACGGCGCGAAACGGACACCTCCCGCCTGTCCATCAGCCTGTGTGACCTGAACTCGCAACAAGATGAAACAAGGCTCCGCCTCCCTCCTGCTCCTGTTGCTTGTCCCATTCCTCAAAATTCCATGAATTCCCAGCAGTCATCACTGCTTCCTCATACCTTGGAATGTGACCTACGCTTCCACCAGCTCAGAGGTGCCCACATTAAAACCCTAAATGAACAGACCGTGGCGCGGTCCGAACACGTCCGCGACGAACGCACCCTGGTCTTCACGGACCGCCCACTCAAAATCGGTGAAACCATATTCATCAAAGTCATTAAGTCCAGCCCTGCACGATCCGGGTCGCTGTCGTACGGTGTGACGTCATGTGACCCAGCGGTGCTCCGCCCTAGTGATCTTCCCTACAATCCAGAAGCCCTAGTGGACCGCAAAGAATTCTGGGCCGTGTGCAGAGTGCCCACTGCTCTGCAGAGTGGCGATATACTGGGCTTTCTGGTTACACAGGAAGGGGAGGTCATTCTGAGTCACAACGGCACTAATGTGGGGATGCAGGTGTGTGTGGACAACTCACGACCACTTTGGATGTTTTTCGGACTGCATGGTGCTGTCACACAGCTGAGGATTCTGGGTAAGCGGACTAGATTTACTACATTATTACAGTGAAAAAGTGAATATGTGTGATTTTTCAATGTTAAAATACTTTGTCCTATCCCATCTCAATATGCAGAGACAATTTATTTGAATGACTTCAGTTTAAAAGTAAACAAGTAGCGTTTACTGTCAAAACGTTAAACTGTCAAAACGGCAGACAGCTCTGTTGATCTCACCCACACACCTGTAACTGACACACTCACAGTGAAGTTAAACTGGACAAAATTCATGCATACAAAGACATACACAGCTCGAAACAGGAAGTGTTCGAGGAGTGCGCGTGGGAGGTTCTCCGGTAGCTGTGTGCACTTTCCGAGATGTCTGTCTCTAGAAGATTCCCCCCCACACGTTCCCAGCGCTGTGCTAGCGCTCTCACCCCATCTCATTAGCATGCAGTGAGGGAGAGGAAATGAGAAGGTGAAGAGGAGAAGAAGAGTGTGGGCGATTCACACTTCATTTCAGAACATTTCTCCTGTTTGTTTCTTTTCATTTCTCATTCTTAATTCCAATCTTAGCGTGATGTTTTTGTCCTTTCAGAGGTTCAAAACGTCTCTGCTAATTAAACAAAAATCAGCCAGAACGTAACCTGATGAAGTGCAAGTCAAATGAAATGCAGTGCTAAATACATTGAGCTTTTATACCTGCTGAAGAAAACATGAGAGGAGCGAAGCCTGTTTTCATAACTCTGGTTGCTAGAGGGTTGTTGTGCACTGCAAAATGTGTTGTATGTGGTTGCTAGGCTGTGGCTCATATCCCTGCCTCAGTGTAAATCAATTAGATTTTTTAAAGCCAGTTTTAATGTCCGTCAGTCTGAACGCTTAGAACAGTAACAACAGACATCTTGTCCTCAAGCTACATGATCTGAACTAACACTCACATCTGTGGGACCCGTTTCATGCCAGTTGATGCTCGCTTTGACACAAGCATTGACACACTGGTGCAGTCATCCTCCACGCTTGTTGTCATTCCACATACTCATTTCCTCCAATTACAGAATTTGCAGGTGGCTGCTGGCAGACTGATCAGTCATCACATGTCATTTCCCAGTGATGTCATTAAGAGGTCACAATGGCTCACAGAAATAGATGTCTGGTGTGATTGGTGGAAATTAAAGGTCTTTAACAGAGTCATAACACGCAGAAACAGGAACAGTCACGCTTGTCTTATGCCGGAGCACAATAACAAGTCAAAAGCAAAACAACGTCAGTGAGCCCTGACATGTCATCTCTGCTTTCCTGCCCAAAACAATTATGGCTAAATATATATTCTGCTGTTCTGGAGATGATGCAGCTGATATCATACACAGTCGGCGATGATTTATCTAATTATTAAATGTGTTTCAACTGAAATCAGTTAAAGCCAGTTGAAAACATCCCATCTGAATGTTTATGGAAGAAATAACACACAGCTCACTGATGAGGTGATCTGATTAAATGTTACTTGTTCTTTTACCTCCACTTGCTATAAACCAAACACAACTTTCCGCGGTTTCCTTCCTATGATGTAAGCTGTTAAAAATGTAGGACTGAAAACACGGTGCAGTTGAGGAGAGAGGCACAAGTCGAGATACTTCTTTTAAAGCACCTGAACTGAAAGTAAAAGCCGAAGCCAATAAACCGCGGATAACTTTAACTGTTCCATACCCAAATTAAACTGTTATTTTATTCTGTATTGGTGACCAGAACCAGAAACATCTATAGAAATATCTATGTCTGTACCTGGCTGCTCAGAACATAGAAGCCACTGTTCAGAACCAAATTTCTTAATTCAGGTTGGCCGAATTGGGGCTAATTCAAAAGTGAAAGTAAACTGCTCACGGCTGCACGGGCATTCATAAGCTTTTTAAAAGCTCAACCGGTGATACCGGTATTACCGGTATAGTGTTGTCCCTCATCGATTAACTGGTGTAAAAATTTTCTCAAGTCACATCCCTAAAAGACAGAATTAAGTTGTCTACTAGGATACAACTTATGGCACCAACTACAAGACAGTGGTGTTTAAAATCTGTCGTACTGTACAGTACTGTACACATCATGTAAATATATAGGGAGTTATGCCATGTAGATTATGTTTAGCAAAGATTTTGTGTTTGTGGCGTCCGCTGTTTCACTTAATACTTTCAGTTAACAACTGAACTTACAACAAAGCAGCGTGACAGCCTCTATCAGCAAGATCCATCTCAGTGATTCCCCAGATAGTTTTTGAAATACAGGACACGTGCAAAAACACGCATAGATTGTTTAGACAATTCATAAACTGAACATTCAAACATCTGACTGACATAAGCTAATTTAGTCAAGTACCCTTTTCAATAAAGAAAAGACTCTGTGCCATGTTGACACATAGCGCTCATTTTCAGCATGACAACGAGCTTGAAAGGACTGACTCTCTCAAATATGTTGTTTTGAAGTCTCTGCCTCTATGGCTGCTCTCGCGTCTCTGTTAATCTACTTGAGATGCTCTAAAAGAGGTTTGGCCCTTGTGATCCAGGGCCAGCTGCTGAGGCCTGGACGGGGGGATTTATGATGTGTCTGTGTGTGGCATGATGAGAAGGAGGAATGGCGTGTTAAACACACATAAAGCCACGCTCGGTGGACTCCGCCCATTCCTGTGTCATACTAATGGAGGATCACATTATAAAACATGCCTTCTCTAAAATGAGGAAGGAACATGCAAAGAACATCCACAGACACTAAACTGAGCCTCTCTTGTAATATTGTCACAGATAGATCTAATCCAGAGCACGTGGGAGCTTGACACACGCTCACATGGACTAACCTCAGAGGATCTCACATTTAGGGGTTTTAGGTCAGCTTAGTTTCGGCTCAGCCAATTCTCCATCTCCCTCACATATACACTCATATATCAGAAGATCCAGCATAGCAGAAACCAGGTCAGTTCAATTGAATTCAGTCTCTGCTCTCTCCTAAAGTGACAGTGACCTAAAAATTCCTTCATCATTTACTTACTCTTATGTTGTTCCAATCTTGTGTGACTTTTCTCTTCTGTAAACACAACCGGAAAGATCATAAGGAGCTTGAGGCTGCTGTCTTGCATACAACAAAAGCAGATGGTGATGGCAGGGGATGTCAACCTCCTAAAAAAAGTAACATAAAAAAAACAAAACTATTATAAAAGTAGCCCATTTAACATACGCCCAATATAACAAGACAAATGAGAATGTGACAGGAAAGGACTTCAAAGTTATTTACTAACGATTCGAGTTTGGGGTGTTATAACATAAATAATCTATTTAATGCGCTAAAGAAGAAAGTTAAAATGTTGGTTCATTTAGGTCACACTTTGTGTGCATGGATTCCTGATCTGTACATAAGTGTCAGGTCACCATTAAAGGTGTCAGATTCTGTCCTGGACTCCAGCATCTACCACATTGCACTGGGATTAGTGGAACATCAATAAATACAGCACAATGCATGCACTGTGTGATTCTGTGAGGAGCAAAATGTTGAATTTAAGTCAGTCACGCTCATAGACCGCTCACTGATGCAGCTAATGTATACTGCACTTAAAAAGGGCATGCACGTTCTGAAAATAGCAATCTCCGATCTGATTGGCTGGCTTTGTGCAATTTCCTGTGTAATATAGGCAAGGTTTTTAATCAGCCTGCTGGTCTGATGTCACGCCAAAGGGCAGATTTTCTGTTAAAAGCATATTAAAATGAGACTGTACGTCAATAACCAAAGGTTCGGCTTTGTGAACTCAGTAATAAAATAAAGATAAATTTGTTCCGAGCTGCAAAATGTTCATGTTTTGTATTGTATTCTGTTTAATTTAAGGTTCTTCTTTCTTGGGGGACGCTCGTGACCTATCTAACCCAGGCTCGCCCTCCGCCTCGCCCCTCTCGCCTTCAGGCTTGTGTGGTGGAAGTCCAGAGCCCAGCCTCACAGAGCGGGGCTGCTCTGCTTCCTTCTGCAGCTCCACTGAAGGTCTGCACACTTCCTGTTACACACAGCAGTGATGTGTCTCTATTTAAACCTGTCAGCCGCTTCAGATGTTGCTACCTGAGAGATATAAATGAGATAAAGGACATATTTTCTGAAAACTGAAGTTTTCTATAAACTATTATGCGAAAGGATATTACAGATATTATTACAGATTTTACAGGATATTACAGACGTGAGATTAAGCAATGCTACTTTTTTGAGCGAACGAATTCATTAATGTATTGATTGTTTTAGATTAAATATAAAGCAGTTCTAAAATTAGCAATTTTATGTCTGTGTCTCTGTCTGTCTTTACAGGAACAACACCCAGCTCGCCCATCAGCCTCCCTAAATCACCCACTTTCCCATCAGCCTCTGGCTCAAGGCCGGACGAGTGTTCTATCTGCTACGAGAACACAGTGGACACGGTCATCTACGCCTGCGGACACATGTGTCTCTGCTACACGTGCGGCCTCCGCCTCAAAAAGATGGCCAACGCCAGCTGCCCCATCTGCAGGAGAGCAATCAAAGACATTATAAAGACGTACCGGAGCACTTAGACCATTCAAGTTCTCTGACAGGTCGAAATCTAACGAGAGGGTGATGTCACAGTTCAGGGACTTCTCTGGCACTGCTTGGGTCTCTGTTTCCATGGCGATGACTTTTGAACCCTTGAACCTTCAAGGCTCAGGCATCCATTCACAAAGGTCTTTTTTGTTTTGTGCGCAAGTATCTGTCGCTATGGTAACCGGTGACGTTGCTGCTCCTTAGAATCATCTGGCTTTTCAATGGACATCTCAAGCAGTTCAGGATATTTCGGGTGACCCGCCCGCGGCTGAATGTCGTCTGTTTATTTCACCCTCTCTGCGAGCCATAAGAGACACTGCAGGGGACTCATTCATAGCATAGGTGCGGATACTTAAGAGCTGGAATCACATTCATACAGGACCTTACAGTTTTGGATTTTGCTCATTTTTCTCAGCTGTCCTCGGTGTTAGTCAGACTTCGGCTTAGACGCTTGACGCTTTGTCTCAGCGTTTCACAACTTTTGTCTGTGCTCGACTGAGAAAGACAGAAATACAGATGAAGGGTCCAGCTGATGTCATACCTCATCATTTCATGCTAGTTTTGCGGTCTTCATCAACAGCTTGTCCTTGTTATGTGCTCTCATGTAGTATGTTGATCTGAGGTCTTGTGATGTGACAAATATTTGATCATGCGTCATAATGTTCTCTGAAGGTTTTGTAGGTAGCAGGTCAGATCAGTTAACGGTTCGCTACACAATTTCGTGTGTGTGTTGAGCAGGCAGAATGTTATGAAAGAATCGATACGAAGCGATGTGTTATATATAGGAACGATTAACCAATGAGTCATGTGGCAGACTGTGAACGACTCCTTCCTGGATAAATTAATTCTGTGTATTTTAATTGATTCAACATCATCTTATGACCCTGAAGCGAGGCATAATCAAACTGTGAACTTCTGAACTGTCGATCTGACCATCTGTATTTCTGCAGATGCAATTGAATCGTTGTCATGGTGAGCAAAATTTAGAAAGAGGTAAAATAGCCTTGCAGCCATGACCAATAACAGCCGTTGTGGCAAGAGAATACTTCACTCGCTGAGATCATAGTTCTGTATCCCCATCACAGCTCAAAACATTGCTTGTGGGATATAACAGTCACACACACAGTTAGTGAAAAAACAAATTGATCAAAATATAATACGATTGTTAGCAAAAAGGTAGATCATATTTCTCGCCGGTGCTAAGAAAGGAAAAGCAAAAGGGTCTAATAATATTGAGTAGTATAGAGACAAGAGTAGAATTTGTGTAAGAGATGATAATCTTTGTTTCGGACCTTGATAAACTGTATCCAAAAATCTTCTCACAGTGAGTGAAGGATGAGGAAGGTGTGGGAGGTCCTGCTGCTTTATGACCACAGATCAGGAGCCAATCAGCAGTTCATACATCATGAAAGCTTGACGTTTGTGTGACTTTATATTGGCAGTGAAGGTGAAGCGTGTAAGTGAACATCATTAAAACCTGTCAACAATATGTCTGGATTATACTTAACCCCAAATAAAAAAAAAATCCCTTTATTAGACCATTAGGATTTTCTTTTACAATGTGTTCATCCCCATTCTCAATACTATAATGCCAAAAAAAATACAGAATAAGAAATATCACATTTGAAGAAATAAAATGGTACTTATTACCAGCAATAAAAGGACCAGTGAGAATTACAAAACAATGCAAAAGCTACACATCTATACAGTAATGAGAATGTACACAGAGAAAGTGCTTGTGTGTCATGGAAGTATTATAATACCGCAAAAATCTTCATAGTCTTAAGACAGGCTTCATCTTAACAGATAATATGTTTGGTTTCAATTCAATTTTCAACAAATGCGAGTTCAGATTCCCACTCAGTCCAGATTCCCACAGCTGATGTTTTTCTTAAATCCACATTTTGTGATTAATGGCAAATAAGCAAGAGACACAATTAAATGTGTGTTTATGTCACAGCAGCTCTACTACTATCATCAAACTTCAGTGGACTGCAGGCTAATATTGTTCAGAACTAGCCAGTGAGCTTGTGTACAGCAATCGTGATGACTGGCGCTTAACTTCATGCTGCTATTAGCGTTAGCCAGCTCTTTTCAGGCAATGCTAACATGTGGGGAAACTCTTGGCAGGATCGTCTGTTAGGAGTTTTACTCTATCGTTTGACGTGGTGATTCACTTTTGAATGTTAATTTATGTTCATTAGAGGAAATTATTAGAATATAGTCGTGTCTGTGCTGTTTCCGTAACCCTTTTTTTTAAATCTTTTTGGATTATTGGACCGAAAATCATGATTGTATAGTTTGCTGTAATGTACTGCGAGATCCAATGTATTTCTGTAATTTAGTGACAGTTTTCCTGTATCTACAAGCCATACTGAGCAGTGCGTCTATCAGAGGTTTAGCAGCAAATAAACAATCACAACACGCTCTTTGTTAAAAGCAAAGTCAACTGAACAGCATTCACACTCCCTTTGGTGTCAGCACTATTTCACTGACAGTGTTTATTTCTGAAGTACCAATCTGATCTTCTTCAAGGCGGTATATTCTGCAAATGTCCTCAAGGCCCAAAGATGTGAGAGATTTTATTAATTTGATTGACACACATTTGATTGCACACCTTAAAGCAAATAAAACTGGCACCTTTTCCTTAAAACATAGTTGATTTGTACTGACAAGTTACAAAAGTTGCGAAGTTACAAAGCCACAAATATATTTGTTTTTCATTTCCATCCCCCTGGTTTTGTATCATGTAAAATAAGGGCAGAACTGAACTAATCCTTTCTAGAATGACGCTATAATTTAAACGCTTGTAATGAAATCGCTATAGAACGGCATATTTATTTTACATTAACATTACTTGGGTAGAAGCAGGTGTCATTTTCTTGGGGACTCAGAAAGGGACATACAGTCCTTGCGAATGTGTCACAGACTGCTTCGCTTTTGATTGTCGTCGACCCTGTAGTGTACTTTATTTATGTACCGCGTGTAGAGTACGAGGTGTTGAATCTAATGTGTGTGGCAGATTCTGTGGTAAATGTTATTTACCCTATTTAGTTTTACTGAATAATTTTAATCCAAACTCTAGATATAATGAAAACAGCCATATGAGCACACTGGCCAACACGTTTGTTCGTAAATTTTCCATATTTTGTGAAGTTATTATATATGGGATCAGGGATTATATAAACTATCACCCCAACCTTAAATATTGATAAAATCTGAGTATTTTTTCAATTGTGATAAAAATAGACTTTTTATCTTATTATATATGAATTTATTAAATCATTTTTCTTGACACAGTTTTTTTCCTTGTTTGTCAGTGTTTCGTTTGCGCATTACCCATTGACAAACAGTGAGACCAAATAAACAGCTGAATCAAAAAGCTATGATTCCTCGTTCCCAGGGTTCAGTTAAGGGCTGTCAAACGACTCATCTGTGAGTCCATGAGGTCAGTAGAGATTTCATCATGAAAAATCGCTCAGCTTATTGTGACATTCTGTTGTGGAATCTGTGTTTTCTTCTGTGATCAGTTCATGCAGCTTTGTTTTGTCTGAGGCAAAGATAACTGTGTCAATAAACATTGCAGACGCATTTCTGTGTCCGTTCTTTCCATTGTTATTTATTCTATAAGATGCTTAAGGATGTGGGTTCAAATCCCAGGGAACATACACGTGGGTTACTTTAAACAAAGTGGCTGACAAATGGGGAAATGTAAAAGTTCAAACTGTTAAATCAGATTAGCTACTGCCCATATAAAGCCACAGACAACATGTTTTAATACATTATCTAATTTGTGTTTTCAGAGCACACCCATGCAGACATCTCTCCAAAATAAAAGTCTCTTTGTAACTATATTTCAATATATTCCATTACCAAAATACAGAATTAATCATTTGCTTTAATCTAAGTCAAGACATATTCATGCAACATAACCAATAAAAGCTTTTCATATATTCAGCTCTTAATATTTTTTTATATTTTATAACAGTAATACCCCCCTACCCATAATTCACAAGATCTTTGATAAATGCTCATCAAGTTCCCGAACCAACAGCGGCTGACCACAGATCAGTTCAGAAGTATGACTGACACTGAAATGAATCTTAAAGGTGAAGCGGAACAGGAGCGGCTGACGTGTCTGAGATCAGCGGGATGTGCAGGATCAAACGTGCCTTTGATGCTGCGCTTGGATGTGCTCTGGAGTTAAGAGGAGGAGGAGGATGAAGGTCACCCTTCATGGATAAGGATGCATATGGAGCGGCAACCCGCTGTGAACACTCACTTTTTGTCTCGATATAGTGGCGAACACTCGGCATAGTTCAAGCTTGATGACGGCTGCCCCCTGGTGGACAACATATCGCCTGCACTTAATTTACTTCGAACCCAGTATTTCTGATCAAATTCCTGTGACTCTATAAAGAGCGATTTTATTACAATACAACGAAAATTATTTTATTACAATACTTAAAAACAAATCAAACTATTAACAGCTGCATAGAAAAAGGGTTTGTATGTACTGTCCTCGTGTACCTTGTATACTGCGCATGTGAAGTTTGTTCGTTCATAAATCCACGACATTTTTTCTGGTCAACAATAAATATTAAAGCAGTCATAATTGACTCACCTGTGTGTGATTATAAACGCTGTATGATTCTCTTTCATCGTCGGAAATCGTATGTTTGATGAATATTCGAGCTGCTCCTTTCGTTTCGACGAAAGCTTGAGGAACAAAACGTTATATAATAATATTTCACCAGCTGTCGTGCGTAAATATTATTAGAGCCATAAATTCAAACACGACGCGTCCAGGTGCGTCGCGTCAATGTGCACCTGACCCGCGGGAACCAATCACGTTCATGGAGTCAAACCTGGCGCCACGCGGTTTGTCTCGTCGTATCTCCTGTGTTTAATGGTTAAAAGAAATATTTGGAATGCAATGGGCTAAACGTGACTACATACAACACTTTTTTGCGTTTACATTTATGCATTTGGTTATACATTTTGTCAGTGTACGTGCTCATCGGGAGTCGAACCCATGACCTTTGCGTTGCAAGCGTAATGCTCTACCAAACGAGCTACATTTTGCAACAATAAACGTTGTGTAGTTGATACGTGGTTATTTTTAATTAAGCTTTGTTCAGAACTTTATCGACTTTAAGTCGTCCAGTCACACCATGTCAAAACAAAGACGTTTAAAAGTTCAATTATTGAGTTCGTCAGATTTACACCAAACAGATAAAGTAGACGTGTGTGTGTTAGCGATTACCTATTAATTCCCTTTGACTGCAATACCTGATCCATAAATCTCTGCGTACACGTATACACGCGTGAGCTTTCCTAATAAACAGACACGACAGTGAGGTCTAAGAACAAGGAAGATACGTTTCATTGTGTTTATTTAGGATGCAGTATACAATGTAAACATAAAAAGGTACAAAAACGAAAATTAAAAAAACAACATACAAAAAAAACTGAAAATGAAAAGCTGAAGCTGTAGACCGTGTCTTTAAAAGAAACACATACAAAATGTGGCTGAGCGCTAAATAAAATCAATGCAAGGCTTTTCCCCCGATGTTTTCAAGAGCACATTTTAAATGTGTGTTATGACAAAAGGGGGATTGCAAACATCCACATTAACATTCATCATGTTCAATGGTCTGTAACAGAAGGTTGTAGTGTTGTTTTAGTTGCACTGCCATCTACAGTCCGTCTTCTATACGAATACATTAAAATTCTGCTGAAGGGGTTAATTGTAATCCAACAACTGTCTTGTCTGAAAGACTGGTAAAGAGTTCAAGAACACTGTTCAATAAAAAATAACAAAGACAACAAAAACAGAATACAGTCTGTTAAGTGGGAGCATAATTTTTAATGACACTTATCAAAACTCTCGGCGGTCGATTGTGTTCAACAGAGATGTTACTTGTGTGCCATTGTTTAGAGACTGTTAATTAAGAGAACAGAAATGGTAATTAAAGCAGACAGTCAAGCAGAAACAGTGACAGAAAGCAGCAAGAGATCAGATCACCACAGCATGTTCCTTCTTTGTACTCATCTCATCAAAATAAACATTAAACATGCCCTGCTGCCCCACGCCAAACACTGTTACATCTGTCT
>JAZGTJ010006053.1:0-25922 GCA_036877575.1 Botia almorhae | reverse complement strand
TGAGTGAGGGTGTGTGATTGGCTGAAGAGATGGTGGTGGTCTGACAGATGTTTAGCAGAAGTAAAAAAAATAAACTTAAATCATTTTTAACTATATGTAAAACATATTAGCCTTAATGAACCCACAGGTGCAGGAATTACTTGAAAAGTACATTAAAGTTAGTAAGATTAGTAAAACAAAAACCAACTAATATATATTTATAGTTAAATGCAAAGGTTTGTAAATAATTTTTAAACATTTGTAAAAAAAAAAATAAATAAAATAAGCTTTTAACTAATGAAATTAGAATTTAAGAAATCGTGCTGATCCAAAATCTGGGGACATTTGTATAGATGTGCTCAGTCTCTGTTGAACAGATTCTAAAGCCAACTCAGACAGAAGGACTTGTCTGTTCCCTAAAGAACCAATCATATGACACTGAAAACAGCAAATTTTTACAGGTAAAAATCTGCTGGTCCAGGTTTAAGCTTTTGGACTATACTTTGTATAGTCTTTTCTCACAAGAAATGTTTCTAATAAACCCTCAGAATGTCCCACTATAAAATTGCGTGACAATGTTGTTGCCTCAGAAAATGTTTGAAAAGCTTTCGAAATTTACATTGCAAATATCTTTTATACAGTACACGAAAGCTGGAGCGAAGATGGCAAAACATTGCTAAAAGACTTCCAAATCTCCATTTCAAATGTAATGTGCTGACATGGTGGTCTTACCAGAGAAGAAGTGAGCTTTGAAGCCTTTCTTGGAGACTGTGTTGTCTGATTTGAACTCGATTCGCATGTTGTTATACTGGGAGGTAATGACCTCAGGGACCTCTGTACCGCAGTATTTCCCATGAAGCTTAGAGTCAGACGACAAGCCGCTTCGCACCTCAACGTAGTCATACTTGCACACCTGCGCAGATAAAATACATCAAAAATACCCTCGTAAATTCCCATCAATCTATTTATGCTACGCAAACAATGACGCACTCTCTCATGCTGTGTTCTCACCTCATTTCCCTCCAGTTCAAAGGCTTCAAACTGCATGGATATGCGATACTGAGCTGGGGCTACGACTTGCCACACGCAGTTCTTATTGGGGGGGTATTCCTTTGGCCAGCCGGGAGTGGTGATTGTGCCATTTAACTTAGTCAACAAACCCCCACATGCAGCTGAAGGACAGAGAGAGAATTTTCAAAACCAATAAGCCAAAGATAAAGTCCTCAGTTTTTATGCTGACTGATAAGCCTTTAATAAAATATATATTGAGAGCACAGGCCTTTAACGGTTATTGTGTTATTTTAGTAGGAGCGCAACAAATTGTGTTTTATTAAGGACATCGTGCTTAAAATCGTGCGGTTTCTGAGCAGAGTGAGCAGTGTGGGCTGATTGCTGTTTGTTCTTGTTGTTTTCCTGTTGACTGCAGATGTTTTCCTCAAGCCTTCGATTTGGTTTGAGCATCCGCTGAGTAAGTCTGAACCAAGCAGGCGGAAGCACCTGCACACAAACATGCACCCACACGTGCAGAAACAAACACACACACTCTCGTACCTTCACAGCTCTTCTTGTCAGGAGCCAGTTCATATCCAGGATCACAGGCACACTTGAAGCTTCCTAATGTGTTTACACATCTCTGCTCGCAGCCTCCGTTATCTGGCTTCAGACACTCGTCCTCCTCTTTTTTTATGACGCACACACACACACAGCAGTGTCATTAAACAGACAGTGGCTAGCACAGCAAAATATGATTTAATTATAATTAATCATATTTAAATAAACAATCCTAATTCTAATGTGTGTGCGTTTACCTTTAAAAAAGTTTGCAGCAAAGCCTGCTTTATTAACAGTCCCATCAGATACGAATTTCATCCAAAGGGTGTTGGAGGTGGAGCGGATGTCTTCGGGTTTATCATAGCCACAGAATCGACCAATCAGAGGGCTGCTCTCAGACAGACCATCCCTGACCTCCAGGTAGTCATACGCACAGTTGTCATGTCTCTCAATCTGCGCACACACATTATGTGTTAATGGCATTGGTGTGTCAATAGCACCTTAGGTGTCAGTGCCGAGGAAACAATCCAATAAAAACAGGATCTCAGGCGTCTCTGTGTGCGCTTTATGCCATGCTCTCGGGTCTGGTGCACGTCCTGCTCTTTATAGACTTTATGTGTGCAAAAAAAGTGTGAATGTGTGTATGCAGAGGGAGAGAGTGTGTTTTCATTGCCCCTGAACAATTCGACACCTTTCACCTACAGGCACATACAATAGTGCGCAGACATACTTATGGCTTATAGCAACATTCTGGCGTTTCAATGTAAATAATCAAACGAGTCTGTTTTTCTCTGCAGCCCTATAGAATAATCAGTGTTGATGTGTGTATTTGTGCATGTACAACATAAACAAACACAATACAGCTTAACTTTAATGTAAAAATAACATTGCTTTTCATTTCCTCTCTCAGAGTGAAAAGATAAAGAAGGAGGGAGAGAAAGAGAGATAGAGGTTATGAAAGGCTAAAGTAAAAACAAAAGATTGAAAACAATGAAAAAAAAAGAGGAGAGAACACCTCACCTCAAAGACCTGAAAGCTCAGGCCGACGCTGTAGCCCTCAGATACTGTGATCCTCCACACACACTCTTTAGATGGCCTGTAGTCATCAGGATAGTTTGGAGACTGAATCTGTCCTGCGTCCTTGCTGATCTCTCCTCCACATATCGCTACAGCACACAGAGAGAGAGAGAGAACATGTTGAAGAATTACATTTTTACTTTGGCATCAGAAATTTTAAATAAAGTTCTGATTGCATGTTTTGGAAGGAGCCTGATCATTCTGCCCTGCCAATTATAACACAAGCATACAGTATATAAACAACAACCCAGCGAACATTTTAAGGCTGTAAGAACATTTCCCAGACATTTCAATTAAGTTATAAAAACCTTAAAAGTTTTATTTTGAAAGTTCTAAGACTGTTCAAACGTTTTTAGACATTGCATTAACTTTATACGAACAGTTTGAATTCTGTAACGTTTTTAAAAACTTAATAACTTAACGTTTTTAATATCTATGATATATAATGTTAAAAACGTTCTACTAACATGCAAGAATGTTATAGATAACTTTGAAAGAACTTTAAAAATAACGTTAGCCAACGTTCAGAAGATGTTCCCTATTATCTGGGAATGCTTTCAGCATTTCCCTCCATCACAACTGACACACTACACTGTGAGGAGCAAGAAAGACAAGAGTTTCATGACAGTTTACACACAAAACCGCACCTTCATAGACAGCAGCGAATCCCTTTCCAACCCAGTTGCTGCTACTGCGAAACTCAATCCACATACGACTGTCTGTAGAGACCAAAACTTCTGGAATTTTATCACCACAGAAACGACCTGCACACACACACACACACACACACAATGAGAAATCAAATCATAAGCATGTCATAAGCATTACAAATGATTTCCAAAATACTTCAGGCTGTTGTATGTACCCAGCAGTGGCGCTTTCCTCCAGTACCCATCACGAACCTCGATGTAGTCGTACCAGCACAGACTGCTCTTGTACAGGTCCATAGTGGTGAAGTTTAACACTATCTGAAATGAGCAGAATGCATGCAGCTGTCACACGCATCAAACCTCACACAGTGAATCAGTGTTTGTGAATCTGAGCCAAGACATTTATAGCAAGAAACACAGACTGCAGATACAGATGCATAAAGAACTGTCCTGTGAACCTTTGTGAAGTCCCAGACATCAAAGGTGTCTTACCTTCTCACCAGGTGTGACGGAGATCCTCCACACACAGTGTGTATATGAGGGGTATCCGTTTGGGTATCCCGGAGATGAGAAATTGCCCACTGAGTCTTG
This sequence comes from Botia almorhae, assembly GCA_036877575.1. Lineage (NCBI taxonomy): Eukaryota > Metazoa > Chordata > Actinopteri > Cypriniformes > Botiidae > Botia > Botia almorhae. The sequence goes on along the minus strand of JAZGTJ010006053.1, from coordinate 22,074 downwards.
CAGTGTTTCACCACACGCTGGAGTGAGACCAACAGGAAACATTATAAATGAGTGTATGTACAGTAACACAAAAATAAAGAGTATATTTATGTCATCTAATTAGCTTGATTGAGTTAGACAAGAACAAAACATACAATGACTTGGTATTCAGATAAGTTAGTCAGATGATAATTGGTAACCATTTTGATTCAGTGAATGACTGGATAGAGGAATTCAAACTATAACTTAAAGTTTATAAACTATGTTTAACCCAAACTCAGAAATTGGATAAAATATAATTTCAGACGCACACACAGTGAAGTAACAAAGACCTATTGACTGTTCTAATGAGATCTCAGGAGCCAATCAGTGCAAGACTGGGGACCAAATTCTCTGTTCAAAAGAAGCCAAATCTGCTGCTAACATTTGCCAAGCGTTCCTCCCAATTACCGTTGTAGCGGTTGGCCAAACATTTGAAAGGCCTCTGTTTTTCATCACAGCTAATTGGACAGCGGTTTCACGCTGAGGTGCATTTGGGTGTCGATTTCAAAAAAGGATAAAGACAGAGTCATCCGGAGCGAATTCTGATTTAAGACGCAGTCCTGTGTCAGATAAGCTGTTATCTTTGGCTTGAGTGGAGGTAAGTGAACTTGCTGTGTTGGAAGACAACCATCCTTGTTTCAGTCTAAACTTTGACTGGTAATCTATACAGTATATAACAGCAGAGATATGAACTCTGGCCTAATTTATCCTACACTGTCACTCCAACAATATGGAATGTCTGAGCTGTTCTTTCCTATAACAGTGAAGTGAATGATGATGATTTATACCTTTAAGCTTGACAAGAGAGTAAATGATGACAAATTATTTGAAACTTTTGAGCAAATTGTGAAGTTGTAATTGTCTTTGTATGTGAAGTAGGTCATGTGTCATGCATTTACACACACACACACAATCATCACTAGTGCATGAACCAAAACAATACAGCAAAACAACACACACTCATACGCCACTCATGTACACACACACACACACACACACACAGGCAGTAGAGCGAGAGAATCCCATCGTGCTCTCTGTCTCTGAAACGTCAGGGTGGCCCTCTCCTCTCTCCTGAGTGAGATTCAGGCGCACGTGCACCATAAAACTGACAAAAACAAATTACATCACACAAGCAAACACGTTCACGCGTACACACATTATTATCCAGAGACACTTTTCTCTGTTCGTAAAATGAGATCATCTTCTTTCAGTTTACACCCTGTGTCATCTTTCATTTCCATTTTCACTTCACACACACAAACACGCAGAGATTGCAGGTCTACCTGGGCATCTGTACAGCTTCTTTGCCTGTGATATGTCTCCTTTGCTCAGTCTAGTTCTCTGACCGATAGCAGGCCTGACACCATTCTCATCACGAGAGGGAAGAATTGTATCCAGAAACATTCCTCTGAGGAAGAACAAGGCAACAGAGAACAATTATGATTATTTTGCTTAGAAGGTCTGAATTCAATTACAGAGTGTGAAGTGTGAAATTCCTTGTGTATATCTTTGGCATTTGAGACAGAATTAAAAAAAGGCAAACAGACAGATGGACGGCTAAAGAGACGTAAAAAGGTCGTAGTCTCACCTGGAGAAAGTGTTTCTGGCATAATGCATGATACTGTCAAAATCATATGGCTCGCCAAGGGAGTTTACATCTCCTGGTTCCATCTTGATGAAGTTATACTCCTGTCCTGAGTGCACAACGAGATGTATTAAAACAAATAGGCCACGTTTACACAGTCATTGTTAGGGGCTGACATCAGTATTTACTAACAGGTGTGAGTCTTGATTTGGTCTGTTCATACAACAACTTGAATACAGAAGTGACTTTCTGTATAAACTAATGAAACCTTTGGTTACAAAATGTGGTTGTGAATCTCATTCATAACTGAACTGTATATGAACACCCAGCTAACAATTTTAGGTTGTAAGAATGTTTCCCTAACATTTTCATTAATTAACAAAAATGTTAAAAATGTTTTTGGAAAGAAAGAATAATGTTTTTGATATATGATATATGAATATTAAAAAACATTCAACAAACATTACTGTAAGAATGTTTTTTGACTTTAAGAGAACTTTTTAAGAACCTTAAACATTCTGAGAACGTTACCAGTTCTGGACATGTATGTTGTGTACTACAGTGCAAACTGGATGTAGGACTATCAATCCATACTGACAATTATATTCTGCAGTGTGAATGTAGCCACATTGAACTAGCAGGTACCAGGAAGGATATGAAAAGAAATCATGGGTCATGCAGTACCTGGTTGGATGTTGTCTCTGATGATAGTCACGTGATCATCACGGTCAGGTCGGGTGTGCTCGTGCCAAAAGCCAATTACATGCCCAAGTTCATGAACAACAATGCCAAACTTGTCACAGTTCTTCCCAATGGAAATTGCCTGGGGACCGTTGCCACGACGACCAACATAAGAACAACACCTAGAAAACCAATGAAGAAATCAATGCAAACTCTGATGTTCTGATGTCAGCATCATGGTGACTCACCCCACTGATGAAAGTTCAGGTTATGATTATGTCAGAGGAGCTCTGTGATGATTGTAATTAGAGGGTGATAAGTGGTGAGTGTTTTGGGGTGAGCTGGGTGACGTGAAATGATGAGAGCTGATTAACAGTGATCAGGGTTAAGCCGAGGTCAGCCTCGGATTCTTGCTGTGTTGTTTCCTTAACAACAAATAAGTACACATTGTTCACTTTTGACCGAGTGCCAGTGCAGAAAACTGTGAGACAAAGAGGAAGAAGAGAAATAGGTGGCACCCAAAAAAAAACTAAGCAGAGACAGTAACTTATCAATACTACATTGTGAGAATAAGAATCATATTATATTATTATGTGATTGTATTGGCTAACCACACTATATTGTATGTGTTTTTTAAGCAGGTAAGAATCTGGCACATTTGGGTAAATTGTTTCACTTGATATTGTTGGTAAGCCTGTAAATCTGATTATTATAAACAGGAATATTGCCAGCAGCCTCACAACCCTGCTGCTTAATAAGTGTCAAGTTTATGTTTTAAATGCTATTTATTAATGCTATTTATTGCATTTGATACATGTATGCTGTGTTCTTGAAATGAGCCAACCAATCATTGATGTGGCAGTGCAGTGATTGGCTGAGAGTTTTACAATGCTATCAGTAGTTGCCCTTCATCTGTGCCATGACGACATGCCCTCTGTTCCTGGTATGCAGACAGCACACTATTATAAACTGTTTTTAAAAATGACAGTAACAGTCTAGCTGTATATAATACTTTAGTGTAAAAAGACTGACGTGTATGCTTCTATTTTTGAGACCATTCCGTATGTTTAGGTATTGTATCACGTTTTACAATGTGAAGATCAGGCTTAAGGGGTGTATAAAACCACTATAAACAAACATGTACAAACAAACATGCTGACCCACAGAAAAGTTGCAAAGTCAGACTTGTGGAATCCAGATGGAATTTCGCTATAGACTTCATTTAGTCTCACACATTTAGACACACACAAACACAAAGCAGTAATCTCAATTCCAGTCAGTCACTATTTATAATGTGGATTAGAGCACCTTAATCCCTCATTTCATAGCCAGGCATAGTGTGAAGTACACACACACAGATACACAAACAGAAAAAACAACGCATTCACAAACCTACATCAAAATCAAAGGCATTTTACTAAAACTAAAATAAAACTATGATTTTATAATTTGACTATTACCTTGAATACAAACTATAAATACATTTACAAACTTGTGCAATCTGCAAATATCCTGCAAAATAGATAGTGACCATGAATTCTCACAAATGCAAAGTGTCAAATATTTACAATTATATTTGTGTTTTAGTTTATCGCTTTGTGTTGCTAGTTTATCGTATAACCTCTGCTGATTATAACAGATATGAGTGCACAGAGATGGATAATATTATGTAATGCCCTCTTCTCTTGCTCTGTCTACCCTGCTCTAATCTACTCGTGCCCTTGTGTCAATGGTCTCTCTATCTGTTTTTCTATAATCTCTCTGAATCAGATTTATTGTTTCACTCTCTGTGCCCTCTTCACCATTATCTCTCAATCCATCCACTCACCAAAAAGACAATTTACATCTACTATTTCCATGCATGAGACTGAATAACATCCATAGACTGATAACAATAAAAACACCAACAACACTTGGTGTGTGTTGGAACCAACAACACTGTTAGTGGTTCAAAACCCTCTTATCAGGTCGTGTGTTACACTGAACAATGTTCCATGTGATCAAATGATCAATCAAAAGCTAAGGTTTTAGATATGAAACATGTTTATCTGGACTTATGTGATTTCCGTCTTCCCTTTCTCTCTCTCTCTTCCTTGTTAACAAACTGTTAGGATTCCATTCCTAAGAACAATAGGCAGTTTGCTCACCGTGGTAACGAGGCAGGAAGGAAAGCCAGGCCGACTGCAGTCGTCTCAGCCGACACTCACTCCCTCACTCTCACACACATACACAAACACACACCTTACAGGATATACTCGTAACAATGAGAGCTGAGTATCTGAGTGTGTTCCTCAATGACCACTGAGTTTCACTCAACTTTTTTTACATCGAATACGTGTTAATTAACACGCGCAGAGATGTCAGGATTCGAATTCTCAGAGTAAGAAGCACTAGGGATTCCACAGAAAAGAAGTCACAAATGAGCTCACTTCCCTATCTGGAAGTGTTCTGCTTCTTAGAACGTTCTCCTGAGAAAAGAGTCATTTCACATGCATTTCCTCTCTAGACCTTTCAGAAGAGCTCTCAACAATATTACAAACTGTACTTACATTTGATAATACACCTGTCTGCAATCAAAATAAGATATGAACTAAAACAATTCCCATCCAATTCTCCCCAAAATGTTCATTTTATAGCTCTGTACAAGTCTGCATATAAACTATTATGTCCACTGTTGTCTATGGGAAATTGGGAAATTTGGTAAAAACATCAGAGAATATATATCTCAAGAAATGACCACTGAGGTACCCATGAAGTCTTCTGAGCAATGAACAAGCAAAAACTAATTCAAAGGAATAAAATTTTTCTGTGCATTATGATGAAGGGCACAATAAAAATGTGTGCACCTCATATTTTCTTTACTAAAAATGCAATAATCATGGACACACAGAAACGTACCCGCATGGTCTGTGCGTGAAGACGATGTAGCTCTCCTCATCGGTTTTCTCGATGAAGGTCACGCACGTCTGTTTCTCCCAGTGTCTCATGGCCTGTTTTAACATAGCCCTCTGACTACCTGAGAAACACAAAAATCTTTACATGTAATCACAAACACTCATATGCGCGTGTTAAACACACATGCGCATACCTCTGTCCCTTACCGGTGAAGTTGCCTCCTATGACGTACGGGATGACTCCTCCAGGCCAGATCTTCTCCGCTCGGGATGTGGCGGCACGTGGCACTCGTGACTTCCCACCTTGAACGCTGTTTCCAGTCCTCTCTCCGGCTTTAGAGATCGGCACATCCTCACTGTTGTTCACCGGCCATGACTCTACACCGCAGAGAGATAAAGATAGAATCTAAAACATCAAACAACGCTCACTTCCCACTCACCTCAGTTCACTGCATTCTCATAAGATGTCTCATTTTACTTGTACTTTTCTTTATTGGCTTCTAAATATCAGCTGTATCAAATCAAATGTCAAAGTACCTCTGGTAATGAGAGATGGGATTAAAGATATTAAACTGCTAAAAAATGTCTCACTGTCAAAATCAGGCAGACATCCTTTACAGTTGACTCTTTAAAGGTTAAACACACACACGCACTGGTCTTGTTGCAATGAAATCCACCCTGCCGGCACGTAACTGCACATGGTTCCAGTGTAATAAAGTTGGATAAGTCACTAGGAATTCTTTACTTTCATGAGATAACATACAATAACAACAAAAGATTTAATGGTCTAAGTTTTATGACATTAGTAACTGGACAACTAGATTACAACAAATACAGCAAGCATATTGCTTAAAAAATCTCTTTTTGCCACATACGGCATGCTAAAAATACAGAAGTATTTATTTATATTTATTTTATGCTAAATTATATAATACATCATTTATATATTATACTATAAATATAATATAGTTAGTAATGCATCATACTAGCATCATGATTCTGCTTTAAGTCAAATAGTTCCAGTGAGATATGTAGACCTGATGAACAAGGCTACAAATAATACATTTTAATGCATAATAAATGAAAAACTCCAGCAACATAGTTTGTGCATATTGAAAACATTTACCAAAAGTGAATTGAGACTTGGAATCATGACAAAAGCTGAGAGGTGACTTGGACTCTGCGTCAAAGACTTTGAACACGTCAGTTTAAATCATGTCACAATGTTTTATTGTAGTTTTCGTCATATGATATGGCAGGTGCTGTTAGGCATTATTGCAACGCTATGTCTGCTCAAGTGTAAAGGTGAACTTACCAAAGCCAAGCCGTCGTATTCTGTCCAGTAACAGATATAATGAGCCTCTCTTCTTACTGGGATTATGTTCTCCTAGACCACCTGAGAGAAAGGCAAATACATGACAGTATTATGCAGATATTAAAGACTGAATTCACTAAACAGCTGCGCCACAACCTGGATCTTATTCACTTACCACCTGCAATCCAGTTTAATCAGACACTAAATGCGCTGCATTTTAATGATGAAATTCTAGTTCTTTTCAGTGCAAACTTGTTCATTTGCCCATTTATCCTATTTTTTATCCTGTTTAAACTATTCATCGTAACTAGATGCTCATCGTTTATTCTGCAACACTATTAAAACAATTGTTGCAGCATCTTTAAAGACACAATCCATTTGCAAAACATTTGCAAAAACAAGAACCTTGCAAATCTTGGCAAATACATTTTTTGTTATCTAAGGTGCCTTTTTAACACCCTGGTTACCTCTAAACAACACAAAAATTTTATTTAAATGTTTATTCTACAGTGTTTTGCAGTACATCATATTCAAAGATTCATTAAGGGATGAAAATCCCTTTTTCATCCACAGATGTCTTGGCTAACCTCTGAATTTGCAGTGACCATTAAACCATTGTGTGTGTGTTATTATTTGATATCACAGTAAAAATAATACATAATATTACATGTTTTTATAAATTTGCATAATTTTACTGTTTTATTACTTTCTTTTTTAAAGACCATGTAAGTTTTTTATGTGTGTAGTAGTGTAAAATACATTGTGAACTGAATGAATAAACATAGTTTTGCTGGTTTACTTGTTTTGCTAATTGTGCTTATATTGTTATAATAAAACAATATTGTATATTATATATTTAATATTAACAATATTATAATATTATATGTAGCCGGAGCTTGACTGGGCCATTACAGATGTGTGAAAATCCTCTCTCTGGCTTATTTTCACACTGATTTTATCCTTCTATCCTCACCTCACCTCATCACTCCATTCACTGTCCTCTTCTCCCTTATTCAACATCTCACCTACTCTTTCCTTTTACTCCCAGGGTTCTTACTGAACATCTCTTTTCACACATACATGTTCCTCTGCACTCTTTTCCATTTTCCTTCTCTCACTCTCTCTCTCTCTCTCTCTCTCTCTGGAATTTCTCCGATGTGGACAGGAAAGTGAGGAACAAACAAAACTCTGAATCGAGGATGCAGGAAAAGGCTGAGTTTAGGGATTCATGCACATTCTCTCACATACACACACGCGCACACTAACAGGTATGCAGTGTGTTCTGTTGTGTGCATGGCAGCATCCTGATGATTCTGGAAATATTCAAGAAGAACCTGTCCTGACTGGTTTAAACATGCATCACTACTCCTATCGCTATTCCTGGTTCTGATGCAGTTTGACCTTCTGCTCCTGGTGGCACATCCTGTGACACTCCAGTCAGAACGGAAAGGCAAAACTGAATCCTTATCCCAGCCTTTGGTCCTCCCTCTGTCTCCTTGCTGCCAAAGACTCGGATGATGATAAAGGTGATACTGCTGACAATGCTGCAACCCAGCAATGTAAAGTTCTAACTATTGGCTCACCTAGTGTGTGTCTTTGACCAGCAGTTATTACATAAACCATTTCCTGTTATAGGCTTTACAGGGAAAGTCTCTATCCTGACATCCTACATTGTGTATGTTGATTATGACCTGAGTTTAATTTAAGATTGTCCCACTAGTAAACCCTCACACATTTTGGTTTTGGTCACTTTAGAAAGTTGAAATATCAGTGATTTTATTAGCAAGCTTTTTCTAACCTGCAAAGAAACAAACATCTGCATACATGCACATACAAAAATACACACTTCTGCAGTTCTGCTATTACATAAGAAACAATAGAGCTTACAATGTAAACACACACACATTCACACCAGTTGTTTGCTGATGGTGCAGAGAAGTTGAGACAGGAGCATTTATCAAGTCTAATAACCTGAAGCTATAAACTCCCAATATCCCCCATGCATTACTCAATGTCAATATGACTTTAATATCTTTAGATCACACACAACCCATGGCACAATTATAGACATATATCCTATTATTTTGACACCTCAGCATCTTAGACTGATAAAGCCATGGATATTATCTTAAAAACACACGTCACAGAGTCTGTTGTGAGTCTGTGTGTGTTTCTGTACTGTATGTCAGAGAACATTAGCCAACGTTCTGAGAATATAGAATGGGGACCCTTTAATGCCTGGAGGAAGGTCTGACTTCAAACATGTCATTGAGACAATAAAACCACATGGGCGGCTTCAAGGACTGAATCACACAGAAGCTCAAACCTTGGACCTTGAACTGTAGAAAGAGTCACTGATGTTGTTCGGCACCAGAAACAACCCTCAGCAGCTGCTGACTGCAGCTTTAACCTTGTCTACATCTGCTACTGTACTCAGCTGAAACAATATGTGTGTGAGAACTCAGATAATTACAATACATTGAGACTGAAGCTTTCAGGTTTAAAAAAAACACTGTATCATGAGTGGTTCCTCGTTGAGTCAGTCATATGAACTTCAGAACAGGATCATTCAGACCCATTTTGTGAACAACATCAACTGATTTACTAAAAAAGCTCAGACTGCAAATAATGATTCTATTAACATACTCTCATGAATTCTCATGAACACACCAAGAAGAGATTTTAAATGAATAAAGGCATAAGTTTCAATCTGTTCCTTACTAAAGCAATCGTATGGCTTCAGAACACAATATAGCCACAAGTCATGTGGATCTCTTTTATGATACTGAGGGTGACTTTGCAGAAGACTTTAAAAGCCTAAGTCCCCTTTTATTGTAACTACAAGGAAAAGATAAAACCGTACAATTCTTCAGTTTTTGTTCCTATTGTGTTTCACAGAGGAAATAAATAAATAGAGGTTTGGAATGACATATGGTTGAGGAAACAATGACAGAATGTTTAGTCCTGATGTATAATGTGTCTTACCAGACGTGTGCCCCTGTCTGTCATGTGACTGCTGCGTGAGCACTATCGTCCCATCGATCTGAAACATTTTCAAGTCCTCTTCATCCAAGGCGATATCTCCCCAAAATACAGCTGGAAAGAAAACAGAAAAGGATATTATTAGAAGATGCAAACGCACACTTTGGCAAGCATCACAGATGGTCTAAGTACCAGCAGACACCTCCACTCAGAGATCAGTGTGACCTCGACCATTGACTGATGCTAATTTAAGGTTTGCATATGAAATCGATGGACAAGTTAACATGAGAGCTAACATCTTGAGCTTGTCAATGTGCCCTCCACTCTCATACACACCAAGTTCCCTTGAGACAATGTATTCAGCCCTCAGATGCTGTGCAAGCCGGCTACTGCTGAAGACAACGAAAATACATGTATATGTACATACTGTGTCCTGTTCTGATCTTTCCGCTGTCTGTATCTCACATGTTCCGACATTCAATTACAATCATGACATCATACATTCTTAAATTAACCTGTCGCCAAGGAGATCATAGAGATGGCCATGAAAAGTACATCATTTTGGGAACTCTGCCATGAGTGTGTGTGTGTGTGTGTGTTTTGGCAGGTCACTCCCTCCTCAACCTTGATATAAAACAATAAACAATAAGAATTATGCTTTAAGCAATCTTGATCGTTCTTTATTGATGTGAAGCTGCCCTTGTTCATGTGCATGTGTTTACAAGCATCTCATCGTCCCTCCCCATCAATCCCTTACACAATGTTCAGTCTGAATCTCGTGCTCTGTGTCACAATCAAGCTCTGAGTCTCCTGTGGAGACAAGCTCTGAGTCTCCTGTGGATCACACCCTTCATAGAGAACTAATATTAGCACTGATCTAACCCCACTCTGCTTGACTGTGGGAGTCTCTGTTACAGGAGAACACAGAAAATGTCCATAAAGTGCATTAAGTCTCCTAATTATTTAAAGATCCTCTGAAATATTTGGGAAAACCCAAATGATTTTGTCTGCCTAACCTTATAACAGGCACCAATTAATGGAAACTTGTTTATCTTGGCTGACCCTGTCATACAGCCTTGAATACAGTCAGCCTGGCCCATTGGTTAACACAGTGCAAAATAAATATATCAAAACAATAAGGCACTAATTTATACATAGACATGTTTGACATATATTATAGATGCCACAACCACACAGTTTTTACTGTAATGCTACAATACTGGAAAAAGAACTTGCAGTAAACATGACTGACCTCAATAAATATGTCATAGCCATGAGAAATTACTGTGATGTAGAAACACTGTAAATAGCTGTGTCTGCATTATTCATGCATGTATGTGGTTCTACTATTTCGTTTTAATGTTTTTGTGCATGTTTTGCTTGTCAACATAGTGTAAATTCTACAATAATCCTTTAAGGCCAGACAGCACCTCCCAAAATGTATAGCAAAATACAATAATGTAGTGTAATATCAAAATACAGGTAGTTGTTTTTTACATATTAATATTATAAAATTTTAGACTAAAATTTACTTGAAACTGGTTCTTATTGTCCTATGTATTATCTATATATCTTTTTTTGTTTTTTTCTATTTTATTGTTTGTATTTTAATCTTATTTGTACACTGCACCGCACCACATCTAAATTTCCCACTGAAATCACTGAATTTCTTATGTATCTTATGTATATCGCAGAAGTACAAGACTGATCTCCAATGTGCACAAAAATAAAAACCCCATTTAACCTTCAACTTGAAAGTACACAAACCCAGCCCACAAACCAAACTGCTGTGCATATTTTAATCTGTTAAATTATTTTTGACTTTAAAGTTGAAATGAGGTCTCTCTGCAGTTAAAAGCCCCGATAGTGATACAAGACAGTTTAAGAAACAGTTAAACAAGGAAAGTTTCTCAGACTTAACCGCAAAGGAAAATTCATTGTGTTAAATTTGTACATCGATTCAGGAAGTCTGGCATTAAAGTTGAAAGTTGCCACGGCAATCACATGTTCTCTTAACATCAATGAGTCACTGCTTGCACATCTTAACTTAGCATCAGTCTATAAACTGATGCTAAATAAATAAATAACCTCAGCCATGATGATCGATAAACACAGAGCAGAGGCTGTACTTAAGAATTGATTATGAACTATAAGGAGAAATCAAACAACAAGCATGTGATTATCATAGTGACACCAGTTTAGCATGAGACTGTAAGATGTACGGCGGCTCTTGGCACAGACAGTGATGATGTTAAAATCAAATGAAATGAAGAGTTTAATAGCTTTGCAACCTCAAATGACATGCTCAATACAACATGACGGCTCTCATACCGCTGCTCTAATGGGAACAAAGAGTCTCCAGCAGACTGTAACATCTGCAGGCTTATGAACAGGCTTTGGCAAATATGAAATGTTAATCTCAGTTCCAAGGTTACTGTTGCACAGTAGGAGGTGTGTTTTAATCTGGGTTCAGAGATAGCCATGTGCATGATGTATTAAAATGAGAGATTATCCCTGAGGTAACACTGCAGTTCCAAATGAAACTTTCCGATGAGGTTATCCTAGACAGGTCCATTCTCACCGTTTGCTTTAATGCTATTACTAATTGTGTCTAATTTGAGTAAACCAGCATGTTAACAGAAACACCTTTTTACACAGCAAATCTCACGTTTGTAGTCATCATAATTATACATAATTCGCAATGAAGGCAAACTCACAATACATTGCGCAAAGATCTGTGAAAAAAAAATCCAGCATGGCAGGCGATGTGAGAGAAATGTTCAAAAATCTAAAACATTAACATTATTAGAATCAACTGTGAGCCGCTGTAGGCCATAGGAAGGCACAGTAGTTATTGGAACAGAGCTAAACCCAGAAATCTCAGAATGTTCTTTAACGTTCTCTAAAAGTTATCAAAAATGTTCTTGTAGTAAGCAAGAACATGTTAGCAAAACTTTAGTAATTTTATATATTACATCAAAAATATTTTTAAAAAGATACAGAAATAAAAAAAGTTTAAATAATTTTCCTATAACCAAGCAACAACAATAATACAAAGTCTAAGAAACTACCAGTTTCAACTACCAGAAACTACCAGTAATTACCAGTTTTTATGTACAAAGAGACAGCAGATGTTGTAAGGAATCCTCAAAGGAGGCAGTGATCTGTATATGCTTATAAAAACGCACACACATACTATGGGCTTAGCCATTTTGACCATATGGAGACACTTCATTACCATGATGTCAGATTAATACCAACAATCCCTTCCTCATAAAACTCACAGAAACATGCAGCTGAGTCTTATGAATGAGTGTCATGGGACCTGAAGGATGTGGGGGTGTTTCTGTCTGTCAATGACATTTGAGCCATGTGTCAGAGAGACGTGACGCAGAGAATTCTGGGTGACAGCCCAGCAGGCATTCCAGCGAGCTTGATCACAGGAAGATCCGGGACTGGCAGATGCACAGACACAAAAAAAACCCATGCATCCAAACCAAATTCCACTAACTGCTTGATGTCGCATTTATATCCTAATGATGTCAGCAACTGACGTCTTGTGTCATTAGAGTCTGTTTTTTAACATAATATCAGTACCCAAAACAACGGCATTTATGTTTCTATAAATGACACCTGACCAACTGATAAAACAATATCAGGGTTTAAAAATATGAATATACAATAGCCCAAGGCTAGCATGAGAGAGTTTTGGACTAACTGAACAGAACAGTAACTTACGTAACTTATGTAATTTTTGATTAAAGATTTTCTTAATTGTGTTCGCATGTTTTTAACCTTTAAACCTCTGATTGACTGTTAAATATTGTTTTGTGAATTTTGCTGTAATGTTTAAATATGATTGCAAATTACAAACATAAAAAGGATATTTTTTTAAATACTGTATATTAAATACTATTTTTTTGTCACAAATATGTTGTTAAAAAATATCATTTGTCATTTCTGTCGTAGAGGCCAATGGCAGGTTAAAATCTCAGCTACTATCCCAACAGGGCCTGCAGTATAACTACTTATTGTTCAGCTTTTAATATTTAATAAAGCTTTTAATTTACATGCTGTGCAGAGATTAAACACAAACACAACTGAACATATAATGTATCCCACTGATTAAGAGGGCTATGCTTAGCTATGAGCATCAGAGACCGAGAGAGAGAAAGAGAGCTCTTTAGCTATAGCAACATCACTGTCATCACACTCTTTGTAAATGTGTGAGAGAAGAACATCAACCGTCGTCTGTGCATCAAAGCACCTTTTCACACGTCAGGATGTGTAAAACTATAATTGTTTAATTAGTTCAATGCATTCTAGAAGGAAGCCTGTGGATCGCTGACTCATGTTTTCCTGCTCCAAAACAAACAGTCCGTGCTGCTGACGCTGGGATTTTTGGGAATTTCGGAAGCTGCCTGTCAGGCCAGGCTGCTCCTGGAAAACCTTTTTATAAAACATAACTCCATTGACCATTTCTCTACCTTAAATCCAGTGTAAATGCAAAGAGCCAAGAGCTGTCTGATAAAATCCTGAAAGCTTTGAAATTTCATGTGAATGTGTTTAGACACGCAGGTCGTCATGCCTGTAGTAACTTCTTTATCTTCAAGTAAAACAAACTTCAAATTTCAAACTCAATACACACTCTACCTAACAAATTTATATAGTAGAGTATGGACAAGTAAACACTTTTTCTTCTTATTGTCTGTTTTGCTGTGCACACAGTTTTATGAAAACCCTCCTTTGTAAGGTGTATGAATGAGATATGTGTGTGTGTGTGTGTGTGTGAGAGCGAGAGAGAGAGAGAGAGGGAGACTCTTCTCAAGCTAAGTGGCAGGATGCAGGCTACCAGGAAGAGATAAGTGCCTGAATGAAGTGGGCTCCCACACTTGTCACACACACACGCAAGCGAACACACACACACACAAACATGGAGGGAAATCAGTGTACAAAGAGATGGAAATGTGTTTAGTGCACTCTAATGGCATGAGATAAGCACACGGCCAAATATTCACATTCTGTTTTCCCAAGAACAACACCAGCGAGATGTCCAACCACACAGAATCATTTCCACCGTACATACACACACATACTGGGTCATAAGTATGTAAACAGATGACCATGAATGTCACACACATATGTAGAGCTGTGATTTTGTGTTGCTTAACCACAGACATGGTTGATTACATTTATATAGGAAGTTATATAGTTACTTCCTAGGAATATAGTTATATAGGAATCAAGCTAAATTTCAGCTGCTGCAGGTTTTTGTTTGGTCCATCTTGGAGGTTGATTGCTCTGTCCATGTGACACAAAGGTAATATTTATGTGTAGTACCTCACCTCTGTGTTTTGGTGCAGGTGCTTAACAAACCAGAATGTTTCACACCTGAAGTCAAGCTTTGTTGGATTTCTCAAAAACCAGACAAGCACAATTTCAGTCAGACTAACGCGTTTATGTGACATTTCAAAAAGCTGCATAACTTTTATTATTCCACACTTTGTGTCCATCTGTCTTCAGACAGAAATCTGCATGGCCAGGAACTGAAGGTAATAACAGATGTTAAAGCACAACAGTGTATAGATGTGACAGTAGCATCAGTACACCCACACACAGACTGTGCTAATACACTTAAGTAAGCACTGAACAGTTGCAGTCTGTACACATAATAAAGAGTATGCCAAACGATTTACTGTCATTTACCAAACCATTTACAAGTTGTTGCCGTATTAAATGGGACTCTCCTGCATGTTAGCTTAATCAGTTGTTTAAGCATTATAGAGTGTGTGTGTGTGTGTACTGACATTCACCGCATACCAACAAATTAAATTTTTAGGTTCCCATAAGAAAACAAGCTTATAAATCATACAGAATTATCTTTTATGAAAATCTAAAAATGAAGAAAGGTTTCTGTGAGGTTCAGGTTTAGGGGATAGAAAATACAGTTTGTACAGTATAAAAACCATTACATCTATGTAATGACTGCATAAAACATGAAAACTCAATATGTGTGAGGGGGGTTACTTAACCATAGTGTCAGGGTATGTGTGTGTTTGAGGTTAGGAGCTCTAGGAACAGATCTTTGTCATTAAACTGTGCAATGCCCTTGTTCATATGACAAACACAGCTAGAAACTAGAAAACTATAAACAACAACCCCAACACTACCCTCAATAAATGTGTAAGTAATGAAGAAAGAGTGAAGATAATGCAAAGTGAGGGAGTATCTGAAAGGAAATTGAAAGAAAAAGAGAGTAACACTCTAGCATGCGTGTGTGTATGTGAGTGAGAGAGAGAGAGAGAAAGCTCTATTTCTGCGCATCTGCCCGTAGAGCTAAGCCTGTCCGTGCACACCCCCAGTAAAGTACCTCGGGTTTGTTTATGTTTCTTCTGCCTAAACAAGGAGGCGTGGGCTGAATTTGCATAATCAGAAAAGATTGGTTATCCTGTGGCAACAGTGTCGTTAAGCTTACAATGTCTTAAGATAACAGAAACAGATAACGTTGCCTAATGACTGTATAATGTAACTAGCCCTTTAGTGACCTATTGAAACCAATAGAGCTCCCGGTTTCTGTAAACAAGAACAGAGGTCCTAAACAATGCATTCACCTCAGTAATGAAGCTAATAGCTTTCTGTTATGTCAACCAAAACAAACCATTAATAGGAACTCGTGGAGGTGGTGCACATTGAACATACAGAAGTAAATGTGTGTGTTTTAGATTTTGCAACCCTTGTGGGATGACATTTCTGTTGAAGGTCCAATAGGCAAAGAACAACCAAACCAACTTAAACCAAACCAAATTTAAAAAAAAAATAACGTATTTAATTTAAAACTAGCTTATTTTAGGAACTACAGATGTCATTTAGAAGCTATTTAAGCACACACAAATATACAAAACCAGTCTGGTCCAGTTTTAATACAACTGTTTACAATTAAATTACATTGGGGTCTATTTATGGATAGTACAGCAGCTCCCCCCATTGACACCTTGCATCTAATTAGCATGGCTAATTCTACTAAAACATCAACACTGAGGTGATATGCTAATGTCAGGCTAAAATACGAACACGTCTGTAAAATGCTTCATCAGCTAACAGAGTGGCTAGCGTTAGCATTAGAGAGAGGCGGATCGAAGATGCTCAATGACTTGGACAGTTTTTGGATGGTCAGCATTTCATCTGGTATGATGCACAGATCTGCGAGCACTTTAACACCCTTTTCTCCCCTAAAGTGTTATGTGTGGTGAAAATTACATCTGGTAAAACTTAGACTTAAATGTTTGCAGAACGACTATTAAGAGCAGTGCCTTATGTTGTGTCCATCGATACGAGTAATTTAATTGTAGTTTAGCTTAATTGTAGTTCAATCATATCTCAGATACTAACATAAGTAATACATTCAGTCATTCTGGGTGTACACTGAAATTTATAACGGAGCAGGATACATGTTAATACTAATTGAACAGGCTGTTTTTACATTTAGGTATAGTGAATGTACAAGTACTGTGATTATATTACAGTGTTTTCCCAGTCTTTCTGTGTAAGTCCATTAGTGTAAAATAATCATAAACATCTGGGAATATATGTTAATCTGACAGAACTGAATGTGAGCAGTGTGTGTTAAAAACATCAAAAAATGCATTAAAAGTATGTGTTTTACACATGTGCTTAACGGTCATGAAATAAACGCAGTCCACCCTCTCCCTGTAGTACTGATATCAACGGGGCTGTCAAATTTCTAGGCTAAATATTTTACAGTTTGGAAAACAGAGGTCCTCCCTATAACTGCCTAAGAGTCATACTCCTACACATATAAACCCAGACATGCACACACTGCTCCTAACATGAGTGCACGTATACACTCGTGTCTGTGTGTGTATGTGTGTATGCGTGCATGCATGCATGTGTGTGTGTGTGTGTGTGCGCATCTGTTCATCTTATGAAGACATGGAAACAATGCCAACACATTCACTAGGGAAAAAATGATCAGATTTATAGTTCCTGAACAAACATCATATATACAAAGGATAATAAGAAAGAAAAACGTGGATAGGGAGGAAATGTATGTGTGTGTGTTTGTGTGTGTGTGAGAGAAAGAGAGAAAGATTCTATATACTATATACTTCTATTTTTTATGTATATTTGCCTGTAAAATATGTTTATTTATTGTTTCTGTGCTTTGGCAATGTAAGGACACTTTTACCATGCCAATAAAGCTATCTGAATCTTGGGGGAGAAAGTTTGAGAAAGCGAAGACAGAGAGAGAGAGAGAGAGAGAGAGAGAGAGGGAGGAACAGAGCAATTTTACAGAATGTAACTGCAGACAGTGCATTTAAACATCTGCTCTGCCTTAGGTGGAGTACTTCACACACACACACACATCAAAGAGATGACTAGTGATATTGATATTACTGATATTACTTATTAGATACTACTGTCCTAGCGATCTTCTCCATTAGGCTGATAAAGATACAAACACACAGGGCACTGTGTGGCACTCTTCAAATGAACATATTTGACACTCTTCAAATGAACTGTTCACACACACATACTCATGTAGTCCCTTGAAAGTTTCTGTAATCTTTAGGGATTGTTCAGCTCTCCATAGTACCTCAAAAATCATCATAATTGGACCTATGATACCTACACCACTTATGTTATATTTTTACTACTGTACAATATTTATACATTGTTTTTATACATCATAAACGCATGTAAAGGTTTTACAGAACATTCATACAGACTGTCAAATACTGTCTGCTGTACTAACATACATTACTTCTAGCACTCACATATTTGTTTTACTCTAATAGTGAAATCTCATAGGTTTAAATTTTTATACCAGTATAATGATAATTTCTAATTCTAAGAATTAGGGTTTTAATCCTATTCTAACCCTACCTAGAGGTCATACAAACCTGTTGATATTAGATTTAAAGCTAAACGTGGTTTTGTTTAATTTAGTCTCTTATGGTAAGAAACAGCTAAAAATGTCCTCACAAGGGGGTGTGAGGACATTTTAGCTGCAATTCAACATATGTTTGAAAACATTTTTAAAAATCACAGGTACAGCCAAACCTGCACACATTCGCGTGTGAGAATTCAGATTAACATCGTTATCGTTTAGAAAGCAAAAATTAAGCCTCAATGCACATAACGTGTTACTTTTTCTTACATAAAAACAAATGTTCACTTAGGGGAAAAGGGTCATGTCTGTCAGCTGTAAGCCCGTGACAGGTTAAGATGGATTTAGTGTTTCATATAATAATTACTTTAAGAGTGTAGCTCTTGCAGCTGCGCTCTACCTACAGGTGGGACGGGTGCTAGAGGCAGAGCGTGCGGCTTATGACAGCGCAACGCACGTGGCCCCTGGAGCCGCCGGATCATCCCGGCAGACACAGAATTAAAGCGGGCTCTGTAGTTTACAGTGAAGAACGGAGAAATATAAACAAAAGGGAAAATAGATTTTTAAAATTGACGATGTTTAGGCTCGCGCACCGGGATACGTAGAGCCCCAGAGTTAGAATAAGAATTAAAGTTTCGCAATAATACCCACAACAGCTCATTTGTCTATACGTTTATCATCTGTTCAATTTGAGTGCATCACCGTATAAAAATAAGAATCAGATGTTTTTTGTTTTCTGCCCTGATCACCCCTCAAAAAGTGTTAACACGACAAAAAGCGTCTTACCAGCTTTGCATGGATCCTTGTAATCTATCGTCTCTGTTTTCTCCTCTTCATAATAATCATAGCTGTCATCATAATTTAAGCAGCTGTGCACTGACACGTTGCTCCAAAAAGTCAAGCCGGCCAGCAGAAGTGTGATCCAATTCATTTTACTGGTCAGTGTAGAGTGAATGTAGTCCATCTGAAGTTTGAATGAGTGCGGAGCAGACTGTGTTGTCTCGTTAGAGTCCGGTAAGTGTGAATTATGCGCTACAAGCGCCGTGTGGACGTCGTCGTTTTGATCATTGTCATTCGTGTGGTTCAGAAGCCAGGGCAGGACCGTCAGTGTGGCGGCATCTCAGCTGGACGCCCAATTCATTCATATGAGCCTCAAGAACTACTGTTCGCCTTTTTGCTTGCGAGGAGATGCAGTTTTCCAGAAGAGGTAGCGCTGCAATCAAAGTCAGCCTTTAAATGAAACAAGCGAAGACACCTATGGCAGGGGGTGAGGCACAGTGTACATTTAAATTAATATTTAAATGAGGATAGTAAACATATTTAAATAAACCTGAATAGAAGTCTATACCATCCCCATAAAGGAGCTCGATAGATAGATAGATAGATAGATAGATAGATAGATAGATAGATAGATAGATAGATAGATATTATTTAATGCAAACGCTTTATAAACAGTAGATACTGATCATTGTGATCAATGCATCTTGTTCATTTTAACACAGGAAATAGAGGTACTATATGGCTTTAGAAGAGGCGCACTGTAACAATGCCAACCGATTTTTACCCAAAACGTGCCGGTAGCTGTAAAAGTCACACGTTCACTAAAATTTGAGCAATAATCCGGAAAAACAGTTTTGTCCGTGGCCTATACAAAACTTCAGGATGTAACACAAGTTCCATGTAGGTGAGATCGAATTTAGAAACTGTTATAAATACAATGCTGCTTTATTAGCAGGTGACAGTAAAAGCAGCTGTGGTGTGACATTTAACAAACCTGTTTAACTCCCCTCATAAAGTAGGTCTGTCTCTCTCTGTCTCTCTCACACACATCTATGAACTAAAGTAGTTTCTCACTGTAACATGCTTTAATTTGGTCCGTGTGGACCTTAAAATAGCCGCAGCCTGTGAAACAGGGCAGAAAATACTAAAAAAAAATCTATATCATAATATATCGTATAACATGTCTAACATATCGTTTTATTTACAGTTTTACAACACATCATGTAGTAAACTTCTAAATCTCCTAAAGTGACAAAACGCCGAACGTATTGTGGAACCGGGTGTGAGCTCATTTATCTACTTTCGGGTCCTGACTAATACAGTTTACCGGCAGTAATCCCGGTGCCCGGCCTCCTTTAACGCATATTTACTTCTGTGGAGTTTTTGTCGTGTGTCTGTATATGGCGATTTAGGAGCAACGGTCACAGCTGACAGAACAGAGCTCGAGACCTCTCTGCCTCTCGGTCGCGCGCGGAGCGTCCAAGAAAGCGCGAGAGGACTCTAACCTTTATCGCGCGCTACTTCGCTAACATAAAACATAGATAAACAGTTGAGATAAAGCGTTTAACACTGTGGCGTTAAAATAAAAGAGATGAATTTTACCTCAGAAAATGCCCTCAGGGTCTAGTGTTTTACAGCCTCAAAGCGCAGGCTCATCCTGAGTACTGCCCTCATACTCACACTCTCTCTCTCTCTTTCTCTCTCTCTCTCTCTCTCTGAAAACACTTCTTCTACAGCCACTGGAATATTAGAGTGCGCTTGCTGACTGGTACCGCTTATTCCAAACGTGCCCATTTCCCGGGAGATTAACGCGCTTCTCTCTCTCTTGACACACACATACACACACAGATTAATTCCCCCTCCCTTGCGGCAAGGTAACTGCGTGTTGACGTCACGCCGCCAATCCATCAGCACTACTTCACAAAAACTCAAAGCTGTTTGTAAACGCACTTTGCTGCAATCGGGGTTATGAATGATCATGCATGAATAGCTTTTAGCGGACCAAGTGTGTATCCAACTGACATGAAGTCAGAGGGAGCTTGTAAGCAAGGTCTTTTGTGTGGAAAGATGGTTTAATATTAAGATACTCATATAGGCTTCACACATACACTCCAAGGGTTTTCTGTTCTTGAAGAATTCAGAACCATACAAACCACTGTAACAGATAACAGGTATGCAGAAACCAACACGGTTAATTTGACATGAAAATATGAGAGTAGCACGCCATGTCTTAGGGATGCATTTACTGTAACGCGGGCTATCAATGAAATGCAGTTAAAATGAAACAATGGCAGTCAAACTCTGATGAACAGAACTGTGTGTGTGTGTAAAAGTGTCTGTTCGTGTGAGTGGGTGTATGTGATGTGAGCATGTGTGAGTAGAAAGATGTGGACTTTGGGTACAAACTGTACATGTTAGTGGGGAGTGAGGGACCATGGCCTATGACCCTGTGTGTGACCTCAGTTCTGGAGTGTAGTGGAGTCCTTCTGTGAGTAAACACACACTCAGCCAACGGGAAGAGAGGATTTCCTCTGTTTAAACACTCAGTGTGTGAGTGTGTGTTCTAGGAGAGAGGACACAGAAGAGCGGTCAATGTAAGGGATGTTCTGAGATCTGGGAACGTTTCTCTGGTATGTTGTTCATCCGAAGCCTCTCACAGGCGGAATGAATAACATATCCTATGACTTCCATCAGAAATATTTTGCAATACCCCTTTGAGAATTTGGAGAAGGTAGAGCTGTAGACAATGAGAGAGGGTAAGAAAAAAATAAAGGAAAAAAACATGAAATCCAAGGCAGTAGATCTCAACCTTTTGGGCTTCAAAGCCCCCCACTGTTCACAACAAGATTCTAGAGCTTGGCATAGCTTAAAAGATGTATATTCTTTAAACAAACATCAAAATGTTTGA
>JAZGTJ010006052.1:0-16975 GCA_036877575.1 Botia almorhae | reverse complement strand
TCTATTATAGCTGTTATTATATTATGTATTTTAGCATGGAGGACAAAACAGCCTTGTTCGTGATTTTGGAATTTTTCTGTCATTTATTTTACAACAGTTTTATATCTGCATCGTTTTACATCCCATTATCCAACGGCAGTGACCGATTGTTGTTTTCGTAGATATTTGCATAAACATTTAAGTGGCAAGTACTAAATTAGACACTAATTTGGAAAAAGTCAAAGTCAGTTTTGCTGTGTTCCGCATTATGCGAGCAGAAACAGCGCGCTGCAGCCGCACTGCAGGATATAAAACAGATTATTTCTTACGCTTAACAGACACAGGCGATAAATGCAGACATATTTATGAACGAATAAAAGTCTTTAAAAATGAAATGTTCAATATGAATAAATATATCAAAGCTTCAATCTCACTGTATTATTATCGTAAACGCAAGCAATATGCCCAGTTAAACAAATTTAAATACGCTTTGTCTAACTGTATATTGAAATTGTGCTGTATAGTATTGTTTCTGTTTAGCCACTCTATAGAATAATGTGTTATTATTACAGTCCTTATTACAGTTTTTCATGCTGAAAAAATATGATCTCTTGGTGTACATGAATAACACCAGAGTTTGATCAATTAACACACTGCAACACTAAAGGAGTGTGTTTGTGTGTGTGTGTGTGTATGTGTACAAATGTGTATAACAATGTAAACATGGTTTATGGGGACACTTCCTGTGTCCTCATAAACCAAATTGCTTAAATAACATACTAAATGGTTTATGGTTAGGGGATAGAATATACAGTACGGTATAAAAACAATTTGTCCATGGAGAGTCCTCATAAACCACATATACCAACATATGTGTTTGTCTATGTGTGTGTGTACGTGCGTGTCCCATAGGAATAAAAAACACAATGTATCTTTTTCAGAGACAACAATGAGAACAGATAGAGAGCGAAAGGAGATGTTTGCTTGAATCTTATGCTTCTCAGATTTGTCTCCTGAGAAACATTATCCAGGTAACCTTGTGTGTCTTTAAACATTCTCAACAATGTAAGCTGAGAACTCCATTGGCTGTCCAGAGCAATGAAAGAGCAACTTCTGAGCCATTAATTTTTCCTCTAGTGTCAGCTATTTCCACATGTACGGTACATCTGTCGGTTTCGGTGCATATATTTCCTAATTTATGATTTCATTTGATAAAAATACGAAGCGCACTGCGCGGCATGATTTTCTTCATCTTCTGGTCCCTGACGTCATCGGTTTCATCCTTCCATTACACATTTCGCTGTGACATCACAGGAAATAAGCCGAACTGCTTTTATTCCCACTTCAGTAGAGGTTCACAGGAAGGACAATCATGACCATATATGGCAACATAATTCACGTTTATGGGGGCGAAGAAAACAACAACAATGGCTGACACGTTTAGAGTAATTGCTTTGGGTTGGTCGGATCTGAAGCGTCTTAGAAATTCATTTGGAAACCGAAATCCCAGAAGATGAATGGAACGGAGTGTTTTTCCCACCCCGTGAGCACTTGATTATGTAATTTGTGAGCAAGTACAATGACAGGAACTCTTTTTTTAAAATGGGACGTGGCCAGGAAGAGACATTTTTAATGCACCTGTCACTCTTTGAAGAATGACTCACGGTGTGTTTGTTATTGCCCTGTGGTGACTAATGTAGTCCACCCCCTCACACACACACACACACACACTCACATGCTCTTGAATTCCTATCTGCACTTTCTCTTTAATTTGTTTTTCTGGATGGCGACTGAAACATCTAGACCTTCTCTTAAACCTATGAAAAACACAGGTGGGAATTGATTTGCGAAGAGATTTATTACATTGTTTTTTTTTTGGCGCAGTGCGGTAGCTTAGCTCCCAGCTGATTTCTCTTCCCTCGCCCCCCGCGTTCTTACCCCAAACAGCCCCCCTACCACTGACCAATAGGAGTGTTTAGCTCCGCCTTTGTCATGTTTGTTAATTGTTTCCCCTTAGCACTTGAAGCCTAGCAAGTGTTAATGACACCAATTTCATCATTCAACAACGCATTGTAGAATCCTTGTTTATGTCATTACCTTGACTGGGGGATTAATGTGCTGGCAATGATTAAAACAGCCTGAATTATTTACTACCACGTGTATGTATGTTCGTGTGTTGACTTGCCAAGAGGGAGCTAGAGGCTGCGCTTTCCTCTGTGTCCCTTCGTGGCAACTTTTTACCCAGCATTCATTATTTCTCATCTCCTTTCATTTATGAATAGCCATTGTGTTTACCCAGATATCCCAGGCTGTCTCGAAGCCAAAGTGAATTGAACGATATCTCACAGAGGATTTCTGTTGGTAGGAGGATATGATCTGAACAATGTATGTTCAAATCGTTTGGCCCTGAGCTCATGAGGCTAATTAAAAGTGGTTAATTAATCTACTGTCCCTCTCTTTAGGGTTGATGAATCTGTGAGCAGTCTTCGCTGAAACACTGAAAGTTTTTTACTCAGATGAAAAACGTAACCACTGTTTAAAATTGAACACTATCACATTTTAATGGTTCCCTTGAATACTTGATTCTGATTGGTTAATAAATGCATTCTTTTTTTATTTCATCTGTAAAATTGTCTTTGCTTCAGGCATTTTCCCATATAGACGTGTAATCTTAGAGTCAAATTGTCTGGTAAAAAATCATGCCATATCATATTTAATGTATCATATTTAATGAGTAGCATGCAGTTATATGAAGCAAGATTTTGGAGCAGTGGGCGAAGAAACACATCTTGATGCCTCTCAGAAATAGAAACCAAGTGACAAACAGAATGTCTTGTTGCTATTCTGAGATGGTTAGGACAAAAATTCAGATTATGAAAGTGATTTATCACCCTAAATCACCTTCCCACCGAGTTTCTATGTCCAAATAATAGCCGTGCAGTTTGTTTAATTCAATACCGGTGAAGTCTTCAAGCTCTTGTGCCATTTAAAAAAAACAAGCAAGCCTCCTGCTTTCCTCTCTGTTTCTCGACAACAGAACTCCCAAATCGCTCTTCCCTGGTGGTTTTCAGTCAAGATGTTGATTTTAATGATGGATGGAAGGTCGTTTGTGCAGAGATGGTGAAGGATAAGACAGAATACTTCGTTTTTTATCATTTTGAGAAGTTGCACAAATGTGTCTTCCCGGACACAAGCAAACGTGTGCTTCAGAGCTAGACGCATAATCTCAGCGTCGTGGTTGAGTGTTGTCCACTTGTGAAAGATGCAGAAAACTGCAGATAAGTGTCAGTTTAGTCATTTGCCTGATTTTGATTGGACGCTGTGGGAATGCTACCACGTGCACGTGAATTAGCAACTCCATCTTCTAGCATTATACCAACAATCAATACAACAGCAGAATCGTCTGGCATTTATTTCCTGTCAATCGTGGGTGTAAGATAAACCCGGAAACAGGAAAAATGATCCCTGTCTCCTGCTATTACTAGCGGAATTGGGGCTAAAAATAATAATAATGACTAAATCATTCGCCTTTGAGCTATAGACAGGCCAGTAAGCACAAAATGAGTCTTCTTTGAGATCAATTGCTTAATTGCTTTACAAAGTAGCTGCTGTATAAGAGCTGATGGGACAAAATTCTGTCTAGTAAGACCTTCATGTCCAATACTGGTAAAAACAGAAATCGAAAGGGGAAACAATCAAATGCATAAACTTCATTAGTTACTCTGTGCTTTAACTAGACATATTTAAAATATTGACACCTTCAGGAGCTGTCTTGGTGAATGGGCTTCCCTTTTGAAGCGTTTAAAACTTCAAATACTGCCCAGATACTGTATTAGCTCTGTTCAAAAACCTAGTGAACTGCCTGCTTAGGGATATTAATGCATCATAGACATTATCTTGGCAAATCCTAAGGTTTTTGCAGCAAATTATAATTATGCTTCCATTAAATTGCCTTAATCTGGCCAAATTTTGAGACAGAATTGCGTGTATCCTTCACAGAGAAGGCAATCCCATAATGCATTGCGTTGGCTCAGTGAAAACGTTCTTCCAAGATGGTGGATGAGTCGAAGGAAATGCTCATTATAAATATAAGTGCATTTCATTTAATACTATAAAGTATAAATACAAATTTTACATTGTTAGCTTAGCAACATACTAAAATCATACTCTCCCCATCATAGTTAAGACGCTGCTTTAAAAGGCAGATGCTTTATGGCAGTAGACACAAAAGCAGATCACTAGGTTTTGGAGCAGATCTCGGTCATAAAGCTCAGTTTGAGCAGGAAAGTTTGTGTATAATTATATTCCTTTGGCAGTGTTTGCTTTCCTGTATCCATTCGAACCGTGGAACATCCTGAAATAACAGCACATAATCACATGGCATTAGACGGCATTATGTGATGCATTAGCTGATGGAAATGACAAGTGTCTCTGGCAGTAGATGAGAACTCTGTTTTATCTGATGGAGAACACTGTGCTTCTGTTTGGCTGATGGGTTCCTGTTCGCCTGAGTTCATGACAGGCAGGAGTGGGAAAAGCAATCAAATATAGTTCCAGGTTTTCAGTTAAAGTATCAGAAGTAAAAGTATCAGTTATTCACACTTTAAAAAATGGAAACCGGTTTCCCAAACACCTGTTTTGATCAGGCAAACAGATTGTTTTCAGAGTGCCACAGAGCCACAAAAAAATACAATATTTTAACAACAAAAACTATAACTTTGGATACTTTTACTAGACAACACGACAAATGTAGTGAAGAAGCAAATGATTTTATGGAGTGTATTGGTAGATCGGTTGGGTCACAAGAAATGTATACATTTTTAATGGGTTTCACTAGCTGTCAAACCTAGTTCATTTGCGAGGCCTTTAGGAACGTGCAATGGATTTTACAAATTCTGTAATCCTGTTCTCATACACGTCCCAAAAGGCTTTTGCTTACTAGACTGTTTCTCAGTTTCTTTTTGGTGATTCAGAATCGCTCAGGGCTGAGCTCTGTAATAGACTTAGGGAGCGCGTAGCGAATGTGACTCACTTTTCATCACGATATTGACTCATTTGGTACCTTTTTAAATGCGTTATTTAACATTTTTTAAGGATCGAAGGATATTCTGCTGTTGCAATTGTACCGAATTGATGCATTCATGGAATCGCAGCCTGATATCATACAATATCCCCGTTTGAGTAATAAAAGAGTAAAAAAAACTGTTAAGAAAAGACTTTTAGCTTCCACAAAAACTGTTAATAAAATGCCAAAGGCACCAAATTAAATTAAATAACATCATAAATGTTGTCTATAATGCCACCCCGCAGGAAAGGTTGTGACAGCCACTTTGTGCTTTATTGCTCTCAAGCTTCACTGAACAATATCATCATCCAGACACTTAACTTCAAGCAGATCATATAGCGGGACACGTTTTCAGTATAGCTGAATCTGGCGTATATAACGTGTGTGTGTATATCATGCACAAAGTGCTGTATATGAAATATATAATGTAAACTGGTGGGATTGTTGACACGTAGGCCTGTGTGTGTGCTTCAGTATTTGAAATTATCCACGAATGAAAATATAGGGGATAACAGAGCACAAAGAGAGCGCCCCGTCCCTTGTGTAATTACAGTGTATCACATCCCTATAGTGGTTCATTGTGTTGGGATGACCTTGTCCCACCCTGAGAAAAGTCAAGCCCACCCCTCCCTCCCCAGATCTCTCAGTCCTCCAATGTAAAAGACATGACCGTCCCCTCTTTCAGCAGTTTTTCGTGCCCCCTGTCCCTGTGTTGGTCACAGGAGAGATACGGACGAAGGTCATCAGGGGTTTGTAAAAAGCACAACCCTTTATAATGCTGAAAATACTTACATTAATGAATATTTGATTAAATTTAATGCATGTTTGACCATCGAGCTGTATTTACCTACCTCAACTACCGTTTGGGCATGACATGATTGATATCTTAAATCAAGACTATTGGGCAAGGTCGTGCTTTTACCATTAAACAGTAAGCGATTGTACTTTTACAGTATATTGCAAGTTGAACTTGAGCCATATTTTGATGAATGATTTCGAAAACAAATATGAAACCTGTTTTTAAGAAAATTAAACGCAATACGTCACACACAATAAACCCCAAAATATTTATTAACAAAACACAGAGGGTCAAATTTAATTTCACGTTATCTTGATACAGTACGTCTGTACGTCTCTTAGTTAGTTCGTTGTTTTAGCAGAAGTTTGTCTCTGCTGTACTTCGCCTGTGTTCGCCTCAGCACAGCTAGCACATGTCACGACCCTCAGGAGAAACTCTAGATGGCAGGTTAGGTAATAACAGCTCCTCTTATTGTCTTGATTACCTCTGTGTCCTTCACAGTCATGGCTGTTCTCTCCTGTATGTTCTGCCTGCTCTGCGGTATCGTACTGTGTCTGCTGAGAGTTCGCGCTGCAGATGGAGGACGCACGTTATGGGTTACGTCACACATTCCCAGCGTGTGCAGTTAATGATAACGTCAACAGGATCTTTGCCACCCTGCACTGAATCAATTAAAAATGGGTTTCGATGCAGAGAGTAAACAGTAGTATGTGGTCGACATGAAACCACAATTTTAGTACTTGATAATAGCAGCGAAATGTTATGATTCTCAACATCAGTTTACATAGCAAAACCAAAAAATATATAAATGAACAAATATATACAAAGCTATCAAGCATTTGGGTACCAAACTGAGTCGAGAAGCTATACTTCCCACACTGTAGAAAAACTGATATCATTTCATCTTGTTAATTGTAGTATAAGTTTAACGTGTACCAACATTTCAATTTCATTGGAAGCAAATAATATTTGCCCACCATGTTTCATTTTACAAATAAAAATTCCCCAAATTTCCCAAAAATTGTGCTCTATAAATCCGTTACACTGTCTGAGGGAAAGATACAGTAGCTGAATTGTGCATTCCGGAGAGCTGACCGCTGTGCCACATGGAGACACGGGTGTCAAGGGCAATTTATCTTGCTTCCTTGCATTGTGTTTTGCAGAGATGTGTCAGGCGGGCTGACTGGGCATCGCTGCTGTTCAGAACCCAGCGTGAATGTGTGAGGTCTGTATCTACGACAACAGATGCAAAATAGCAGTAAGCGCAAAGGACCTGTAGGGGGCGCAGTTTACAACTGGCAAAACTGGAGGGTATTAAGGCAAATCTGCTCGAATAGAGGTTCTTTGTGTTGTCTGTGGTTTGATTGTAAACAAATCTCTTGCTGTTTCCCTCAAATTTTGAGAGACAACTTGGCCAGACTCTGGACTTTTCCTTGCCTGTGAGCGCTTGTGCATTGTTCGCCTACTTGGTAATCCAATGTGAAAAGCTACAATGCTTGGTTTAACTTATATAGTCTAACTGATGGTAAATCTATTTAATTTTAGTAACTAAACACCAAGACGAGACTGAAAAGTTAACAAATAAAACATGAAGCAGCAAATGGTGTTTATTTCGAGCATCTGCGAGCAAAGGATAAACCTTTCCAAATGTGTCATCTTTAGATTTAACACAATTTAAAGTGTTTATCTTTATTTTTACATTTGGTACACATTTTTACACAGTAAAGTGACTGTGCTTAACATTGGGGATGAGGCTGTCTGCGTGTCTTCTGGCTTTGCTTCCTGCCTCCAATAGGGATAATAAGTAAAGTGGAAGCCTAAACCATGTGTTTGGAAAGAATCGGAGGAAGTTGTCAATCTAATGCAGAGAGTGAGTGAGGTTTTCCTGCGGTTTTCCTGCGGTTTTCAGGTGCTCAGGAGATGTCATTTACTGTCATTTACAGGAGATGTACATTTTGTTCTATAGATTTGATTTACACATAGAATTACGGATACAAATTTTTGGTGGAGACCTCTAAGAAATATTTCTGTTGTAAATTCAGGCCAGAACGAATTAGTAATTTTAGTGACATTGGTGATTTTAAATGTAACTTTTAATCTGTCTATTTGTCTATAATAATCTGTGAAGATTTCAGTATTGCTGGACTTACATGAAATGTTCTGTTCCAATAATTCCTCTTCATTCACAATACAATAAACTCAATGTCTTTTAATAACACCATGGCAAAAGTGGAACATCCCAGATAGGGATGCTGCTGCTCTGCTCGCTGTTCCCACCCCTGGAGAGATGCAATGGAAATGTCCAGGCAGCCAGACATGTCACTGTTGTGCTGAGCTGTGTTGTAGGAAAGAGCTCATCTCATCCTACCTTCGCTGCTTCCATTGCAGTAAGTGTACTGCACAGGGCTAAAAGCACGACATCCCGCCCTCCGATTCTCCACAGGTGTACCAACACACCTCTCAACGGATATTTCGTCCAGGACTGCTTCTGACACCCCCGAGTCGTGCACGACAGACGCGTTATATTCTGCGATTTTGTGAAATGCATTCGCTTCATCAGCAATAAGAGATCGCCAGCGGTACATGGCGAACTTTGCGCTGATGTGACATGTTGCTGCTCGTCTTTGTAAGAGATCGTAACGCGCTTTAGCCCGACACACGGGCTTGTGGAGGGGGAAGTCGCGGATTTTATCTCTCCTGGTTTAACCGAGCGCCATAACCCTGTTTTTCATTGATCTTTTTGAGGCGACAACGTTTAGCCTCAACTTGCTTCAGCGTGAGCAGCTAAAGGAACAAAATGTCTGCCCGGACTGCCTCTAATAAGGTTTGTATGCATTTAATAGCGTTGTTTTATATGTTACGTGCAATGTCAGCTGGTGTCAAGAGCTAAAATATGACATATTTTAACCACTGCTGAAAATGAGAGAGATCGACGCCCGAGGTCATGAATGTGCGTGCGGTTTAGCTTCAGCTAACGGAGATTCCTCAACTTATGCTAACGCGCTAACGTTAGCCGATCGGTGTTGTAACTCGCAAGTTTAATATCTTACGTTTGATTTTTATAGTTAAAATGCATTAAAACCGAGGCATGCCATTTGACGTTTTGTTTTAAATTACTCTGTGATATCGGCAATAGACAATAAACTGCTCAGCTAAAGCGGTTTCCTAAGTCTTGATTTCATAACGTTTCTCTTTAAACATTTTTAAACGTTAACAGTTTGCAGCATTTTAAACGTTTTTGGAACGTTTTTTAATTGTTAAAATCGGAAGTGTGACTGTCATCGCAGCTTTAGAAATCACCAGCTGACAAAACATCAAATAAAATAGTTCAAGCGTCAGAGGGAAAAGTGCTTTTAATTTTGTTATTTAAAATGTCTTTAATCTGCTTAGACAGCGTGTGTTTTCAGAACTGGGATATTTTACTGTAATTTATTTTGGAAATAATCGTGTGTGCGTGAATTCGCATTTATAGTGGTATCAGAACTAAGCGCTTGGAAGTGTCCTGTAGCAAACAAACACAGTCGATAACACATTCTCTTGTAATACATTACAAACACCTCAGACGTGTCTCTCACATGCTTAAGTTAAGTAAGTAGTAACAATTCATTTAAATCCCATAGAAACCAGAGGAGAGAAAATGTAAATACGAGCTGTCACATTGATACAGTTTCTGATGGGCCGGTCTTTACAACGACACCTGTTTATGACGTACTAAGCCCCTCCCATAACAGGTGGACTTGAAACAGGTGTAACAATGCTAGGAATGTGACTGCCCTGCTCTTACTCGCTGTCGACTCATGGTGGGTTGCTATGCTGTCACTTGAAGTTAACCAGTATGACCAGATCAGACCACTGAACGTTAAGAGTTTTTGTGCATTTTCAAGATCTGAGACCTGAGATATGATTCTCATTTTTTGTTGTTGTTGGTTATTAATTATTGTTGAATGTTACACCTGCAAAAATGACTGCGTGTCTTGGCCAGCGTGAACATTTTTCCACACATGTAGTTAATGGCCGAGGCTGATACTCATTTTTACTGACACAATTCCGCTGTGAAATATCAAGGGAGAAATTAGAAACAAATTTTGGTTTTATGTTCCTTACATTTAGCCAAGAATGTCTTAAGTTACAATAATGAATAAAACTATTAATTTCCCAGTGAAAATAAACTCATTCTTGTAATGCACTCTAATCATGTGTTGTGTTTCTGATTTGTGGCTTGTGTTGTGTGTTATTAGCAGCAGTTATTTGTGGACAAAACAGATTCCTCATATGGGCTTTAACTTTGTGTTGGTTGTTTCACTGGTCGAGTCTCAGTAATCCTGTTGGTCTAATCTTTTCATGAGATCAAAGGCAGAACCATAACACGGTTTTCTTGTCTAGCCTCAATGAGCGATTTTGTGTATGCCTTGCTCCATGCCCTTTATAGGTGAAAACACTGGCAAAAGTCTACTGCCCCGAATTACAACTTAAAGCTAT
Source organism: Botia almorhae (assembly GCA_036877575.1). Taxonomy (NCBI): domain Eukaryota; kingdom Metazoa; phylum Chordata; class Actinopteri; order Cypriniformes; family Botiidae; genus Botia; species Botia almorhae. The sequence goes on along the minus strand of JAZGTJ010006052.1, from coordinate 6,653 downwards.
AGATTGAGAATTGTTAGTGTAATGCAGTTCAGCACACAGGGGTCTGACCACTGGCTTTTGTTTTACGAGTTATTTGTCTGGATGGTAGAAAACTTTCTAGGTGCCCCTGATTTTTAATTCCTGCTCTCAGATAAAATCATTTTTAAAGAAAATAAATCCACTAGCCAGTGATTTTAATCTTTGTTTAATAAATACAGTTTTGTGCATTCACTTTCTGAATAACTTCCAACTTTGTACTTTTAGGCTGCTTAAGTTGCTGAAAGGTTGCCAGTTTTGTACTGTTTCAAAAGCAGTGTCATAATTCCCCAGACAGTAGTAAACTGAACCTCGCTTTAACCTTGTTTTGTATTAGCATGCAGCTAATCAGTATTTAAGAGAACTGCTTAAGATGCATAGAAGACAATGCATAGAAGAAAGTACTGTGATGATACCATGGTAACTATCAGTACCATGGATACATGGGAAATATTGTTTTAGTGCAATGCTACTGCAAGTTTTTTTGAAGAATATAATATGTCCATGAAGAAAATACCAAAAAACACTTTTAACATTTCGTTGAAATTTTCGTAAAAATTTACCCTTTAGTTCTAAAGCTTCGTGAAATCTCTAGCATGCATACTAGGAATATTAAATGCCTACTGTAAAGTGCTTAACTGGGATTTGGACTGTTAGTTAGTTTTTGTCCTTTAGTCACAGTGTGAGTTTGGGAGTTGGCATGGTGATTTCGTCTCCTGCACCCCCCCCCTTTTCTGTTTAATCTTGTGAAGGAATGTGGGAGCAGTCCTTCACAGCAGTGGCGGGCAATTCCAGGACTTGGCTGAGAATATGGAGAGAAAAATGGCCATAGGCTGTATTTTCAAAAGTGCTTTAATACGGTTTTAATACAGTCACATGCTGTCTCCAGTAAAGCTAAATCTAGCCAGTGTTTTATGCAAATATAACTGTTTGCAAGTGGTTGACCAGTGGTTAACCAAAAACTAGGCACAGTTAGCAGCTGATCCTGAAAGCTGGTCTCAAAATGGCCTAATATTAACAGAATAATCCCGTCTGATAAATCAGTCTATTGTTGGTTTGTTGGTATTTGCATGACTGTATTTTTGGTTATATGTTGCGTACATATTTACATATGTGTCATACGTATTTAACTAAACAAATGTTAGTATCTGAGTGTGTTTATGATGAAGCCAGGCTTCAGTGATATTTGTTAGCGACATTTGGCAGTCATTTTATCAGCTTGTCCTCGGTTGTTCTTTATAATGAAGCATTTGATACATGATGGAGATCAAGGTCAAAAATACAGACCATAGTGTGTGTGTGTGTGTGTGTCTGTCTCTTTCTCACAGGGTCTCACTCTCCAATGTCAGGTGACCTGCTTTTCTGTGAAACTTGGATGTGTATTCTCTCATGTGGATCAAGGGATTATTTTGCCTGTGTGTGTTAGTGGGTTTGTGGGTAGGACAGTGACCCAGTACATTTGCATGGAAGGCTGTAATATGGCGCATGTTAGTGGCAGTAGTTTAGTTTCGTGGGTGTTTAACTTGAACAGAATATAATTGGAAACACATTTAATTTTAGCATGGTGGAAAACCTTGAAACAAAATATAATAGAAAAACAGTTTCTTAAGTTGAAAATAATGTTAAATTAATAGTAAGCAGAGCAGATTGGTGACATAAAAGTAAAAATGCTTAAAACACAGGATGTTTTGCGCTCCATACATACTGTTTTTTAATAATCAGCATGTTGCATTATGGTGATGTCAAGTTTAAACTGGTCGTTAAAGGCATTGTTTACACTATAAAAAGCGATTGGTCATCCTCATCTAGACATGACAACAGTGCTTCCCGTATTTAAAAGGGTAGAAATGAAAACGGGTTGCGATCCCTCGAGCACAATATTACATTTTCACTCCTGTCAGAAATAGATGTGCTGACACATCATATTTAAAAATAGTGCTGTCAGAACAGACTCAAACTGATGTTGCTAAACGTTGCTAAAATTTTTAATTGCAATTGTGAGCGGTTTTGACTAACTCACACAGAACGCTTAGCACGGTGTCTGTTGAGCCAAACTATCCAACATCAGTCAGTCCTTGCGTTTACTGTTGCAGCCGACGAGAATTTCACAGTGGCGACATGAGCTTTTTTCGATTCAGTTTGATGTTTTTGTGTTTTTCTGCACCTCATGGTTTCTGAAGCTGGTTGCGGTCTCGGTCGGGTGGTTCTCTAAGTTGTCTGACTGGCTTTTGTGTCATTTGTTTGGACGGCTGATCTTATGGCCTTGAGCTCTGGCCATCACTGCCTCTGTTGGCTTGGCATGTCCTTTATGACTGCTGCTATTTATAGCCTGAATTCATCCGTTTTATTGTTTAGAACTTATGTGCCAGTAAAGGTGAGTTTGCTTCAATGGATCATCTGCAATATTTATCGGCCAATTATTGATTAAATGAACACCATCTGTCAATAACCACAAGCATGCAAATGCAGGCATTAATAACCAGTGGCTTATGAATAATTAATTGGGTACATTTATTGCATTGTATAGGGTCATTGTATAGGGTCTACAGTGAGTTTTGTGTTTCTCACAATCAATAAATGCCATCCATTGTATGTTTTCTGTACTTGGATATGATTGGCTGTTGAGTCGCTTCTTATGTTTTTCTTTAGTCTTCTGAGCCATGAGCGTTATTAAGATGCTATTTCAAATTAAAAGTAGTTCAAAATGAATAGTTCAGCTTTTAAGACCCCTGCGTTGTGCTCCTTCTAAAACTGTTATTTCAACAGTAATGAGGAACCAGTTTATGTGTGTCGTTTAACACAAGCGCACCATGTTACACATTAACAAGGTGTAACTAAAAGCGTGTTTCATTTCTGCTTCTTGCGTGTGTGAGTACTGCTGTAGCATCTTCAGCTCGGTGGAGAGATGAAGAGGACAAACGTCAGTGATGACACCACGCTTTGAGGCCCTCGTTTCCTGCCGCCTGGTGTAGTATTACAGCGGTGTCACCTGGACAGGAGCCAGATGTTCCAATATAAACAATGAAACACACAAGCGCTGTGTGTACATGGACACGCCCCATACCTGGCATACCTGAACTTACATACCTGATAGTGCTTTATTTTTTCATTTAAGTAAACTATCAGACTAAACTATCAGTTTCAGGAAAACGAGTTGTGTGGATGTAGCAATATAGATCAAGGTCAGCTGGTTTCTTCGTAGGACTAGTTTTATGCAGTAATCGTTAAAATTGTATCTTGGTGATTGAGCATTTGAGATGCATAAGATGAGCGTTTAATTGTAATTGTTTTATTACAGCACTTTGTTATTACATAACCTGACGCCCACATATTTTGGAATCAAGTGTATGGTGGGTTGTCTGTTATGGATAAATAGGGGGGTTTAGATCATGATTTGAAGTGTATCGTTTTTGAAGTCTGAGATTTTTTAACATCACAATGTTCCAGTAAATAAATTTTAAATTAAAAGTAACTCATGTTATCAGTAGCTTCTATTAACACCAGTAAAAATTTCACAATTCTTCATACAAATTTCTGTAGCACAGCAAAAACTACTATGATTAAAAAAAACACTTGCAAAAATTGCTATAATACAAAAAACACTATTTTATTAATATAAATAGCAATAGATGTTTATTAAAACAACAGCTACAGTTTCAAGTAATTATACTATTAAAAGTAACTGTCAGTGATAAATTAACAATATAGCTAAATACAGGAAAGGAAGGAAAGTGAATTGCTGGCCAAGTATGGTAACCTATACTTGGAATTTGTCCTCTGCATTTAACCCAACCAGTTAGTTGTAGTAGTAGTTAGTAGTGAACACACACACATGGAGCAGTGGGCAGTCAGTCACTGCAGCATCGGGGCGCAGTTGGGGTTAAGTTGCCTTGCTCAAGGGCACCTCAATGGTTACCTGCCTACATTGAAAATCGAACCTGCGACTCAAACCATTAGGCCACAACTGCCCTTAGAGAGAATAGAACAATTCAAATGGAACAATAACTAGGAATAGAACAAATAAAAACAACGAAACACAAATTTAAATGAAGTTAATAGTCGGATATTATTCAGATCAGTAGTCAAGTAAACAACTAGAAATTCCAAAATAAAGTGCAAACGTAATGAAACGGAAACAAAAATACTAAATGAATGACACAGACCGCATGTTGCTGCATGTCAGATTTACTGCATGTTTATGCATTGGTACTGATTCAGTGTTGTCAGAATTTGATTACGAAGTACAGAAATTACAGATATTGTTAGACCATTAAGACCAGTCCACAGAAAACATACAGACTCTTGTTAGTCTCTGGCAGCCTCTTGGTCACTGCCTTAATACAGACATGGCATGTTTGTGCATGCCTGGAGAGAGTCCCTTTCATCTGACTACTTTAATTCGGCCTGCGTCAATTTTAGATGCGCGCCCCGAGACACGCGCCTATTTATACCACAGAAGCACGAGTGCACAATTACTCCGCTCCTCTAAATGAGGCCATTTCTTACTCATTGGGATTCATTAAAATAGCAGTTCGGCTATAACGGCCCAACAGACGGTGGCCTGTGACATGTATGTAATTGCGTGTTTGGATTACGGGCCGAGTTCCCATCATGCACTTGGGTTAAAGTCCCTCTATCGGTGCAGAGCACAGCGATGATCGGTCAAGTGTCTTTGTTAATCCTCAAAATTGATTGTGTGAAATTAGAGAGCTGATATCTGTATCTCACTGGAGCCAGTCCTCCTGCTTTTGTCTACCGGGGGAGAAGGTGCGTGTTTGTTGACGGTAGAGTCTTTGTTCGCGACAGCTGTTATCAGCGCTTTCTTCCGGGCCTTTCTGGCTCGTGTGGTTGTCCCTGATAACTCCCAGCATGCACTCTGCTGTGAGCGAAGTCTGTTGGGTAATAGTGTAGATGACTCTTTAAAAGCAGGTGTCTAGTAGGTCTGATGCACACAAGCATATTTGCTGTTTTAAGTCGTCAGTACGTTTTAAGGGTCTCTTGATTTTTAGTGATGCTTCAATGTAGCTGTTGTACCGTTTTTACGTTATTGGCGATAATCAACGCCGATAATGTAAATCAATGCAGTTTCGTCATTTATAAAATTACTGAAATACACTTGAGTTACAATTTTGGCATCAGAACATCGTAATGCACAGTATGAAAGATGGCTGACTATTTTGTTTTAAGACTATTAAAACACTATTTTGTGTATAGATTGAGTGGAATACTGATACAGTTGCACACCACTGTATTACATTTACATTTTACATTTATGCATTTGGCAGACGCTTTTATCCAAAGCGACTTACATTGCATTATACTATACATCGTATCTGAGTATGTGCAATCCCTGGGATCGAACCCATGACCTCAGCGTTGTTAACGCCATGCTCTAACCACTGAGCTACAGGAATGCTGTTGCAATTAGAAACAACATGAACATGTTCGGTCAAAATCTGGTATTTAAAGAAAGTAAGTATTTTGAATAATGTTGACTTAGAAAAACAAGCCTGTATAAGATTGATGTGGTATTGTCTGCCGCAGAATGCTGATTTGGTAAATATCTCTGTTTGTCACCGTGAGTTAAGGCATGTGATTCCATTAAGAGACCGATCTAAAGTTAGCAGCGTCGCAGCGGAACGACAGGATGTGAACGACCCCCGCCGTGATCCTTCAGGCACAAGTGTGACGTTGCTGGTGGTCTGGTTATCATCGAAGGTTCTCTCCCTCTCCCTCTGATACCAGCTGAGAACCCAAAATAACTGCCTCAGATATCCGCATGAGATGCTTGAGCTACATTAGCCTTGAATTGTTTCGATAAAGAATCTTCGATAAAGAGGTTTAACAGTGATGTTAGACGTAATAAATTGGTTTTCTTCATTTTTTTACGTTTTGTAATGCTTCACACACACTGTGACACACTGTGACTGTCACACATACACACATTAATAGCATCTGCTATTAATTTGATGGCTTTGTAAGGACCTGGCTTGAGGAATTGTTTAAATGCATTCCTCACGTGCAATGGTAAAATCAACATACACTCATGTTTTTTTTACTGGCAGAGGTCATTCAGTGGAAATGAATTACGACATCCATACGGTCTCCTTGGTCCGGGTGAAACCTGAGCTTAAATCGTTACCTATGGGCTCTTTATAATACTGTAGCGTCAGCAGCCTCGAGCTATTAATAGCTTTTCGATACAGCTTCGCTGGTGTCACGTTTTTTTCCCCTTCTTGCCCCAAAGAAGTCCTTCAGAGGTTGCAGATGTCCGTCTTGACTGCAGAAGTTCTGGATGGTGGATCATTTTATCTATAACATAATCGCAAATGTAGCATCAGCTACCAGAACACTGCACATTAGCCTTTAGCATTGAAAGAGGTTTATATTAAGTCAGACAGGCTTTGTTAGTGGCATGGCAATGTTTTATCGGCATCTGTAGATTGAACTATGCAAAATGATGCTTTGAGTATGGGAACAGATTTTTGTAATGGGAGGAGCAATGATCTTTAGCGTATTGTGAAATAAAGTCATTGCATTTTACGTCGATTATTTTTGTTACTTTTACAATAGACCCAATATAATATACACACTTTATAGACATCCAGATATTGCTGTTTAACCTGCTTTTTTAATAC